>BSBM01000150.1:26655000-26955000 GCA_027924585.1 Larix kaempferi
GCTAGTTCATGCCCTCCTTCTAGCGCCATTTGTTGATTCCTCAAGGGTGCAGGGTAAGTGCAAGATGTTGGAATGGGTTCCAAGGCACACAACAGGGGATGAAAACCCAGCCAAAGGCTTCAGTTAACCCTATGCAAGAGTTACCCTATCCTCGAGCTGTTTGGTGTGGTAATCACCCACGGATATTAGGCCTCCATTGGCACTCTAAGAGTAAATGGTTTTGATCTATAAGATCAGTTTCCCAATATGGGGAAACAAAAGTGTGGAAAACATTTAGTAATTCTAACTATTCCTATTGAGAAAAGATCCTAATCTTAAGTTTAATCTATTGTAAAAGTGAAAGCTGAGTATTCATGCAAATCAACCTTAACGTGTATAAAAGCAAACAATGTATCACCCTTAACAGAAATGCCTTTAGATGAAATATTTGCTGACTTAAATTAAGGTTTATTTAATGAAAATTAAACAAAATAACCCAAGCTTAGTGACCATCAAGATGTAATCTGTTATCCTTTCGTTGATTGAAAAATAACCAAAGATAAAATGTATATATATGTGATCAATTGTAGAAATCAATAAAGAAAATATTTAATCAAAGAAATTTAATTAAATGTTTTCATACACACATCAGTTATACAGAAAAACCAATAAAACAGATCTATGTATTCGTTATATATTCAACAAGAGATCATATGCATAAAGGATGACAATCTGGAACATAAAATCAGCAATCCTTAAAGAAATTTAAGTGATAATCAGAAGATGGATCCGAAAATAACATTACTGTATTAAGATGTCCTGTACCAAAATTACAATGACCCCAACCACAGAGTATCTTCAGTCATATCTCCTGCCGAATTATAATTCCAGAATCCCCAACCCCTTACTAAGGAAAACCTTCCTCCTTATATACTAAATTTACATAAGAGTTCCAAAAGGAGAAGTTCTACAAAACAGGGATTACAAAATCAGATCTAGTTAAAGATCCAGGAAATCTTGCCATTTTTCATAAATATTTAACAATTCATCTACATTTGGGAAAATGACAGATTCCAAAGATAATTGAGCGTTGCATGTATTGTTTTCCATATCATGATTCGCTAACTTGTGCCAAATACGTAGATACATAAGGATCCTCCCTTCCATGATGACCAGTTCTTTGATCAAACGATCTACATCTTGAATGCTGACTTGTTCCAAATCCCGGATCTTCTATGCCAATTCTTCACATTTGGTTTCAAGTTCTTCAAGTCTGCATTTCGGTTGCAGAGCATCCAAAATAGGATTCATGAGTGGCAAACCCAAGTCATTCATGATGTTATCGATTGCATACCATCGTCTAGTGTAGGTGTCCTGTGAATTATTAATAATTTCCTTAGCGGATTCATTCAAATCAAGCCACGTGTTCAAAGATGCCTTGACTTTCTTCATCTGGAAAGTATTAAGGATTGGGATGTCCTCTGGAACATTCTTGATATAGAATTTCCATTGACTGATTTATTCTTCAGCTTTACAAGCTTGGAGTCTGTTTGCCTCCTGTTCTTCAAGAGTAGAAGACATCTTAGAAAAATTGATGAAATTTTCCCTGATCTCATCTAAGTCAATATATAACTTCTTCAGTAATTCGTGTTGACTCTGATTCGCTTCAAGGGCTAACTTTTTGAGGTCACGGGGTGTGAATTTGAGAACATTGGAGGAAGATGCACTTGCAGTTGCATCTTCAACCCGCTTCTCCAAAGATGCTATCTTAACAAGATCAATGGAACGTTGAGACTGCAAAAGATTGAATTCAGTAAGAAGAGTAGCATCCTTCTATTCTAAGTCCTGTACTTTGTCTTCCCAAGTTTACCTAAGGTTAGCCATATCAACATAATCTTGATCTTTTGTTTTGGCCAACTCTTCTTTTAGGTTTATGATTTCTTCCTCCCTGAGTTCAACTTCTTTGTCCAAGACCTGGACCGAATCCCAGTTAGCAAAGGCAAAAGCCCCTAAGGTTGTTGCTGTTTCAACTGCTTCAATTCTTGGGTTATAGGTTCTGGGGGCCCATATCACCTGATCTGGTTCATGTGCTTCCAAAACAACTTGTCCTTGACCCCTCTTCCTTCCTCTTTTAACTATCGCCTTGTCATCTTGACGATAGAAGATATCTCCAAGAGGAACCACATCTGTGTCCATATACTCAGTAATGGACTGTGTAGGAACAGAAGTGACACTAATTGTGGAAACCAAAGAAGGTGTCTTAGTGACAGTAGAGGTCGGGATAGGTAGAGTGACTTGAGTAGTAGCTAGAGGTGTAATGATGACTTCGAGAGCTGACACACCTTTGTCTGGGGAGGGAAGTGAGACCAAGTCTTCAGAAAGTGGAACCAGGACAAGATTGCTGACTTCTGGGAGAGGAGGTGGACTCTGCACTTTACCAGGTGAGTGTGTAGGGAAAACCTTCAAAGATGCATCGATGGAGGTTATTACTGGATCAACTGCATATGATTGCGGAGGGATAACCAAAGACTGGGATTCTGCAATGGCAGATGGTGAAATAGAAAAAGAGACTGAATGTTCAGGTAATGAAGTAGTGGAGTTGTTGAGGGTATTAAACAAGTGGGGTAATGTAAATGGAAGTGTTCCTCCCAGGGGCACAGTAGAATTCGGTTAAACAGATGGAAACACAATTGTTGATGATGTGATCCCAGGGGTAGCATTGAACTCCAAAACTAACTGTTCAAGGAAAGACTGATCCATATCAATGTTTTCCAACAATTCAATATCAGACTTAGTATCTCCAGTGACTTATTCAACTACTGGTACCGGGGAAGGTGAAAGCATTTCTTCATCGTAGTCAATTACGTCGATAGTGGAAATTTGTGATGAGGAAGGCATGACCTTCTGTCTTTTAGATGGGTTAGCCTTGGTTATGACCAATTCATAATCTTTTGGAGTATTTGGATTACAGAGATGATCATCCAGTGTACCCAGTGGCTGAATTTTGTCTACAAGCTTTGGGGGTTCTAACAGCTGAGTCTGCAACATTGATGACAACTACGCCATTTGTTGTTTGGATTCATGGGCTGTCTGCAGCATGAGTTTAGCTTCTTCATTAGATTTCTTTTTAGATAGTTCCGATTGAATATCTTTACCATTATCTCCATCGTGACTAGTGGGAAAAGGAGGATTGTTAGACTTCTAAGCTTCTTTTTCTTCCCTGTCCTTTCTTGTTTGTTCAACAAGATTCAACTGCATGGCCCTGTAACTTAGGATTCTGTCCTTTAATTATTTCTGATACTTCAGAATGTCATGTTTTTCTTGAGAGTCCTTTTCTTTGGCCAAGACTTGAGAAAATATGTCCACCCCCTGATATATGGAATCATCGTGGATTGACACATGTGTATAGTCTATCTTCATGTGAACTTGCTTTAGGTGTGCATCCAAGAACTTCTTAGGACCATGTTTTCTTTTCGGTGCAACACCTAATCTCAGAGTAGCTATCTGATCTCCCAGAACTGCAGCCCAGGTTGAAGTCAGGATGACCAATTGACCCAGATTCGGAGGAAACTTAGGCCAATTTTTCTTCTTGGGTCCTATGAGTCTCTTGTACATACCATCAATGGTAGTTTGAAAAGAAACTTCCTGTATTACCATCCCGTCTGGAACTATTTTGGGAAACAAATGAACTGTTTCACTTCCCCAGATTCTGATGTACGAAAAGTACTCACCTACATACCAGGCACCCATTATGTTGATAAAAGCTTTGGCATCCTCTGAGAATGCAGGTGGTTGCTGCTGGAAGATATTGAAATAGATGGTACCCATAAAACAATAAGAGATGTCATATATCATAGGTGAAAAATTCCCTTCCCATAGTGTTGAATGGTAGATGTGTACAGGTGGATCCGAAGGGGTCCAATGCCAACCCAAATTAGGGTACTGGAACTCTGAGCAGAAAACATCTAGAACATACGCAGATAGGAAGAAAGGTGTCTTCTTATGAACTGGTGCCTTCTGTTATTCATGGATGGAATTTTTTAATTCTGCTGACAAGATAGAGGCCCACGGAAAAGAATCACCTGTAAGTAACACATGATGTGCTATGGGTGCCCACTTTGCTTTAAAATGAGAACAGTTGGGTTGGCCGAAAAGCCAGCAAAGCATGGCTGCGAGTAGGGAAAAGGGTTCCTTAAACCAGCTAATAGGATAAAGGTTATACGACTTATGTACAAAGGCATTAGGCTTGTGCATCCAGGACTTAATCATTTGGTCGAAATTATACCGGGTTTTGGACGATTGTATGAACTCAGCAGAGAGGGTCTGTATGTGGAATTTCAGAGCAAAAGCTCGAACAAAAACCTCTGGGCGAAAAAATTTCAATTGACAACCGGTAATGTCATTAAAAGAATGGTCTTTCACATCGGCATTTTCAATTATCCACTTAACTGCATCTGTGTAGGGTAAGACAGCAGGGCGTGCAGTGATGGCGTGAATTTGGGAAGCCCTAATTTTCTCGTAGACTGGTCTATCATTCTCGATATGGGACAGGTCATCGTTATAAAAAATGGCGTATATCTTAGACCAATCCACCTGGTACGTTTCAATAACTCATTCACAGGTGTCAGAGAGAAAACCAAAATTTGTGTCTTTGATCAGGGGGTCTTTGTACGATGATTTAGACTGTGTATTTCTCGACATGGTGGAAGAACTTTGCAATATCTAATTAATACAAAAAATCAAATAAAATTCAAACCAGAAAAAGCAAAATTGCAGGTTAACAATGTAAGGATAACAGTGGACTTACCTGAAATAACCAACAAACTAAAAAATGACACCTGACACGCAATCCACAGTAAAACGATAATGCAACAGCGTAATTTCTTCAACAATTAAAATATAAAAATAAGAGGTAAAAAACCCTATTAAATACATCTACCAAAATAAAACCAACCGTGCGATCATAACAAATGGACGACTGAGATTCACCGCAGTGGACGCGGAATTGGGTTCCGGTATGTTGACGAAACGCTTATTGAAAGGTTCTGCAAGACGAAAATTGAAAGTACAGATTTTCAGGTTGCGGGTTCACAACAGTGGAAGTGGGAGAAAAGATTTCTTAAAGCCGAAAACCGACCCTGCGGGTGGCGGGTTTCGGGAACGTGAAACTGTGAGGAGAGGTAACCATTTCGAAAGCCGAAAACCGACTAAGCGGGTGGCGGACTTCGGAAACGTTAACTGTAAAATGACCATCTCGAAAGCTGCATCCCGAAATTACGGGTTGTGGGTTTCGGGAAGACACACCAAATAAATGAAAAACTGCAATCCCGAAAGCCGAATGGTGCCATTGCAGGGTTCGGGTTTCGGGGTGATTATTTCTTAATCTTATTAATGAATGACCCCGTAATCTGCACCTGTCGGGTTGCGGGTTTCGAAATTAGCGAAGCCAAAACTAAAAACAACTGTCTCACAATCTGCACCTGTCGGGTTACGGGTTTCGGGTTCTCCAAAATTTCGGGTTTCGGAATGATGATGATAGTCAACAAAATACTCATAATTTTGGTTTTATTCAGATCGAAGCACTTTGGAAGACATAATCGAAGCCTTACAAACAAACAGACCAAACGCATGGGTGGATAATTTTAGAGGTAAAATAAAAAATCGAATTATTTACAAGATAACTCACCCAAATTCCTTTGCGTTTATTAAAAATTGGGGGCTCCCGTGCTTAGCTAAGCATGGGATATGTTGTGTTCACAAAAAATGGCAACTGGCTGGGAAGAACCAATTATCTCTGCAATTAAATCTATCTAAAGACAGCATGTCAATCAACCAATTTCTTGAAACTCAATTCAAAGAAGATGCTCACAAGATAACATCCATCAAACAATGAACATGAAAATGGATAGATCTTAACAATGACCATTTTAAAGATAACACTCATCCGATAAGGATATTTATAGAGTAATACCAAATCTTTATCATGATGTAATCATTGAAAACCAGCTTGTGTTGAACCCTGGCACAGTCTTAGAAATGCTCATGGATATCCTAATTACAGATCCCCTTGGTTTATTAATTATATGTGTATTCAGTGATCTTCTATGGATTATTTATAGACTCCTTTATCTTTCTTTTTTCTTTTTTTTTTTGGATATACATAAAACCTTGTTGATACAAGACCATTGTACTGACTTGGTGATCAGATGAAACAGTTCCATTCACAGGCCTGATCTGGAAACTGGTCAAGCTAGCTCGATGATGAGACTCCTTGTCTTTTGGTTGTAAGACCAAAATAAATTATCATGGCTTGGTGACCACATAGTGATAATTCTAGTCCAAGGTCAAACCCATGATCTTAGTAGGGCTAGCTTGTAATAAGACCCCCCTGTCCTTGTATACAACAAAATCTTATGAAAAACAAAATAATTTATTTTGACATAATCTACAAGGCATTACCATGGCTTGGTGACCATATAGTGATAATGTTACTCACTGGTGCTTTGCGGATCATGAACGGACCGACCTGTAATAGGATCTTCCACCTTCTAGCAGAACTGAAAGTCATCTTCCAAGTGTGGTGGCTTGATGTGAAGATGACATTCCACTTTAAACACCTATGAACCTAATGGGATGGCTTGATAACAAGACCACCCACCTTGTAACTTATAATTTTAAACAAAATTCATATTCAAAGTAATTGTAAAAGGATCCATGAGAAATCGGAACTGGTCAGGTTATTATGATATGCCCTTCAACCATGAAACACTAGATAGAGAAATGATGACCATCTTCCATACCTCAATTACACAAATAAATCATGGTGAAAGGTAATGATCAAAGTGAAAAGTATCCAAAAGAACTACACTTATTTGACTGTTTTTTCTCCAGAGCAAATTCTAATCAAAAGCCGGGAAGTAAGATTGATGAGGATGCTGAAACTTCAAAAGCAATTGTTTCTAAGAAAAGTGATCATAAGCCATCACCACAAGTGTGAAGTCTTATTAATGAAAACCAAAACAAAACAATAAAACCAATCAAAACGACAATGCAATAAAACAAGAAAAGGAATATCTGAAAAACAAACCACACCTATCTACTATTGCATCCGATTGTTTAAACAAAATACTTTTTGAGAAGAGACACATTCACCGAATAGGTTTCTACAACCCCCTCTAATGTATGTAATCAAACTGTGCTGGGACCAATATTTTATTTGGTTTGTCATCACAAATAGCTTATTGAAGAGAACTAGAAGGGAAATCTAATTATTAAAGAATTTGTCAAAACTAACCTGTTCTATGCCTACTCCTACACTATTCTAAAATAAACAGAAATTAAGTATACTTGAAAATCCAATGGAGCCAATCGAGTAACTTAAAACCTGCAGGATAAAACAAATGATGAATCAGCCATGAAAATTTTGAAACTGGAGGTCCAAATATAGGGAAAAATGAACTAAGTTTCTTATTTACAAAGAAGTGAAAATGACATGGAAAATTACTAAAAAATGATTGTTCCAACCATAAATAAATTGAATCATAAAAAGTATGCTGGATATTATTAGGATCATGATCCAAAATATTTTCATCAAAATTGAGAGTGAGGAATATTTCCTTTGGCAATATATTATCGTTATTGTATTGAAAGGAAATATCGGAATTTATATCTTGTGAATGATTAACTTTGTCTTTTAGATATTTGTGCTTGTCAAGTGTATCAGATTTATTTGATTTCAAAGCATTTGATTGAAATAACTTTTCATTTGAAATTTGATTCATAGAGAAAGTATATTTGGAACAAATATTTTGAAATTCAATCTCAATTTCAGCCAACTCATCCTCTAAAGACTTATGGTTCTCATCCCATTCATAACAATCAGAATTGAAGGACGAAGAACAAGAATTTTGAGATTTTGTAAAATGAGTAGAATCATTATGTTCTTAAGAATCTGAAGTGTAATCAATATCTTCAAAACTTTCTATTCGAACATCCTTCTTTTGATTAAATGAAGAAGAATGAATATTACTTATAGAAGAAGGACCTTTAAAATTATTAGAGATCCATGAAAGATCCCTTTCATAAATTCTTAAATCCTCATGAACATTTGGATCATTATGATCAGGTTGATAAAAAGGAAAATGCTCAAAATTCATTCGAACAAATTGTTCATTACACTGATCATGAATATTAGAATTAAGTTTTTCTTTAATAGTTTCAGATCGAGGTTCTAAACAATGAAGGGAAGATGTACAGGATTCATGGTACTCACATTCATTTGAAAGAGAAAGAGGGCTATTAGAATCTGTATCTAATTCCTTTAGGGAAGATTGAAATTTGGATGCAAAAATTATTCTTTTCAAATTATGTAGAGTATTTTGAATATCCTTTTCCTTCTTTATGGACATAACTTCATTGTCCATGTCATTGAAATGAGAATTAAATTGAGCAATTTGTAAATCATTTGATCCTTCATTAACAGATTCAACATCATATGAAAGGAAAGGATAAAAAAAAATTTGGAGGATACCCCTTCAAGTCTTTCTCAAGAACTTGAGCCTCTTTACATGCTTCATTGAAATCTGTTATCCCTTGTCGCAAGATAAACATTGCTATAATCTTGGGAAGAGATCTAACATACCAACAGAGAGTGAGTTGTGCTGCAGGTCTATGTTCTTTGCGTAAGCCATAATACATTTGTCGAAAACGTGTGTTGAAATCCTAAATCAATTCTCCATCGAGTACTTGCATTTGAATTAGGTTTTGATGAATTTCAACCACATCATAATCTTCAAAAGAATCTCTGAAAACATTCTTAAATTCTAACCAATTAGAAATCGAATTCAAGGGTAAGAAATAAAACCAGAGAGAAGCCTTACCTTCGAAGGTAAATGGGAATAATCTACAAGCAACATCTTCATGTATGATATTATATAAACGCAAAATAGATTCATACCTTCTAATGTGCTCGATGACAGAAACATTACCTTCTCCATCAAATTTTTGCAAGATCTTAACTTCCTTTTTAGGGAGTTCATGTAAAGGCCCTGGTAGGATCAATGCGGTATCAGACAATCATGCAGGGATATGGGAAAAAACCATGAAATCATAATAACTGGAAGCTATCTCTTATCATGGGCACGTGCCAGTTCATGCCCTCCTTCTAGTGCCATTTGTTGATTCCTCGGGGGTGCAGGGTAAGTACGAGAAGCTAGAATGGGTTCCAAGGCACACGATAGGGGATGAAAACCCAGCCAAAGGCTTCAGTTAACCCTATGCAAGAGTTACCCTATCCTCGAGCTATTTGGTGTGGTAATCACCCACGAATATTAGGCCTCCGTTGGCACTCTAAGAGTAAATGGTTTTGATCTATAATATCAGTTTCCCAATTTGGGGAAACAAAAGTGTGGAAAACAGTTAGTAATTTTAACTATGCCTATTGAGAAAAGATCCTAATCTTAAGTTTAATCTATTGTAAAAGTGAAAGCTGAGTATTCATGCAGATCAACCTTGAAGTGTATAAAAGCAAACAATGTATCACCCTTAACAGAAATGCCTTTAGATGAAATATTTGTTGAATTAAATTAAGGTTTATTTAATGAAAATCAAACAAAATAATCCAAGCTTAGTGACCATCAAGATGTAATCTGTTATCCTTTCGTTGATTGAAAAATCAACAAAGATCAAATGTATATATATGTGATCAATTGCAGAAATCGATAAAGAAAATATTTAATCAAAGAAATCTAATTAAATGTTTTCATACACACATCAGTTATACAGAAACACCAATACAACAGATCTATGTATTCATTATATATTCAACAAGATATCATATGCATAAAGGATGACAATCTGGAACATAAAGTCAGGAATCATTAAAGAAATTTAAGTGATAATCAGAAGATGGATCCGAAAATAACATTACTATATTAAGATGTCTTGTACCAAAATTACAGTGACACCCACCACAGACTATCTTCAGTCATATCTCCTGCCGAATTATAATTCCAAAATCCCCAACACCTTACTAAGGAAAACCTTCCCTCTTATATACTAAATTTAAATAAGAGTTCCAAAAGGAGAAGTTCTACAAAACAGGGATTACTAAATCGGATCTAGTTAAATATCCAGGAAATCTTGCTATTTTTCATAAATATTTAACAGTTCATCTACATTTGGGAAAATGATAGATTCCAAAGATAATTGAGTGTTGCATGTGTTATTTTCCATATCATGCTTCGCTAGCTTGTGCCAAATGCGTAGATACATAAGGATCGTCCCTTCCATGATGACCGGTTTTTTGATCAAACAATCTACATCTTGAATGCTGGCTTGTTCCAAATCCCGGATCTTCTGTGCCAATTATTCACATCTGGTTTCAAGTTCTTCAAGTCTGCATTTCGGTGGCATAGCATCCAAAATAGGATTCATGAGTGGCAAACCCAGGTCATTCATGATGTTTTCGACTACATACCATCGTCTAGTGCAGGTGTCCTATGACTTATTAATAATTTCCTCAGCGGATTCATTCAGATCAAGCCATGTGTTCAAAGATGCCTTGAATTTCTTCATCTGTAAAGTATTAAGGATTGAGATGTCCTATGGAACATTCTTGATATAGAATTGCCATTGACCGATTGCTTCTTCACCTTTACAGCCTTGGAGTCTCTTTGCCTTCTGTTCTTGAAGAGTAGAAGACATCTTAGAAAAACTGATGAAATTTTCTCTAATCTCATCTAAGGCAATATATAACTTCATCAGTAATTCGTGTTGACTTTGATTCACTTCAAGGGCTAAATTGTTGAGGTCACAGGGTGTGAATTTGAGAACATTGGAGGAAGCTGCACTTGCAGTTGCATCTTCAACCCGCTTCTCTAAAGAGGATATCTTAACAAGATCAATGGAATGTTGAGACTGCAAAAGATTGAATTCAGTAAGAAGAGTAGCATCCTTCTGTTGTAAGTCTTGTACTTTGTCTTCCCAGGTTTGCCTAAGGTTAGCCATATCAACATAATGTTGATCTTTTGTTTTGGCCAACTCTTCTTTCAGGTTTCTAATTTATTCCTCCCTGAGGTCAACTTCCTTGTCCAAGACCTGGACCGAATCCCAGTTAGCAGAGGCAAAAGCCCCTAAGGCTGCTGCTATTTCAACCGCTTCAATTCTGGGGTTATTAGTTTCGGGGGTCCATATCACCTCATCTGGTTCATGTGCTTCCAAAACACCTTTTCCTTGACCCCTCTTCCTGCCTATTTTAACTATCGCCTTGTCATCTTGACGATAGAAGATATCTCCAAGAGGAACCACATATGTGTCCATATACTCAGTAATGGACTGTGTAGGAACAAAAGTGACACTAATTGTGGAAACCAAAGAAGGTGTCTGAGTGACAGCAGAGGTCGGGATATGTAGAGTGACTTGAGTAGTAGCTAGAGGTGTAATGATGACTTTGGGAGCTTACACACCTTTGCTTGGGAGGGAAGCAATACCAAGGCTTCAGAAAGTCGAACTAGGACAAGATTGCTGACTTCTGGGAGAGGAGGTGGACTCTGCACTTTACCAGGTGAGTGTGTAGGGAAAATCTTTGAAGATGCATCGATGGAGGTTATTACTGGATCAGCTGGACATGATTACGGAGGGATAACCAAAGACTAGGGTTCTGCAATGGCAGATGGTGAAATGGAAAAAGAGACTGAATGTTCAGGTAATGAAGTAGTGGAGTTGTTGAGGGTATTGAACAAGTGGGATAATGTAAATGGAAGTGTTCCTCCCAGGGGCATAGTAGAATTAGGTTGAATAGATGGCAACACAATTGCTGATGATGTGATCCTAGGGGCAGCATTGAACTCCAACACTGACTGCTCAAGGAATGACTGATCCATATCAATGTTGTCTAGCAATTCAATATCAGACTTAGTATCTCCAATGACTTCTTCAACTACTGGTACCGGGGAAGGTGAAAGTATTTCTTCATCACAGTCAATTACGTCTATAGTGGAAATTTGTGATGAGGAAGGAATGAACTTCTGTCTTTTATCTAGTTTAGCCTTGGTTATGAAAAATTCATTATCTTCTGGAGTATTTGGAGTAGAGAGATGATCATCCTGTGTACCCAGTGGCTGAATTTTGTCTACAAGCTTTGGGGGTTCTAACAGCTGAGTCTGCAACATTGATGACAACTGTGCCATTTGCAGTTTGGATTCATGGGCTGTCTGCAGCATGATTTTAGCTTCTTCATTAGATTTGTTTTTAGATAGCTCCCCTTGAATATCTTTACCATTATCTCCATCATGACTGGTGGGCAAAGGAGGATTGTTAGACTTCTGAGCTTTTTTCTCTTCCCTGTCCTTTCTTTTTTGTTCAACAAGATTCAACTGCATGGCCCTGTAACTTAGGATTTTGTCCTTTAATTCTTTCTGATACTTCATAAGGTCATGTTCTTGAGAGTCCTTTGCTTTGGCCAGGACTTGAGAAAATATGTCCACCCCCTGATATATGGAATCATCGGGGATTGACTCATGTGTATAGTCTATTTTCATATGAACTTGCTTTAGGTGTGCATCCAAGAACTTCTTAGGATCATGTTTTCTTTTCGGGGAAACACCTAATCTCAGAGCAGCTATCTGATCACCTAGAACTATAGCCTATGTTGAAGTCAGGATGACCAATTGACCCAGATTCGGAGGAAACTTAGGCCAATTTTTCTTCTTGGGTCTTACGAGTCTCTTGTACATACCATCAGTGGCAGTTTGAAAAGAAAATTCCTGTATTACCATCCTGTCTAGAACTATTATGGGTAACAATTGAACTGTTTCACTTCCCCAGATTCTGATGTATGAAATGTACTCACCTACATACCAGTCACCCATTGTGTTGATAAAAGCTTTTTCATCCTCTGAGAATGCAGGTGGTTGCTGCTAGAAGATCTTGAAATAGATGGTACCCACAAAACAGTCAGAGATGTCATATATCATAGGTGAAAAATTCCCTTCCCATAGTGTTGAATAGTAGATGTGTATAGTTGGATCCGAAGGGGTCCAATGCCAACCCAAATTAGGGTACTGGAACTCTGAGCAAAAAAAATCTAGAACATATGCAGATAGGAAGAAAGGTGTCTTCTTATGAACTGGTGCCTTATGATATTCATGGATGGCATTTTTTAACTCTTCTGACAAGATAGAGATCCACGGAAAAGTCTCACCTGTAAGTAACACATGATGCGCTATGGGTGCCCATTGTGCTTTAAAATGAGAACAGTTGGGTTGACTGAAAAGCCAGCAAAAGCATGGTTGCGTGTAGGGAAAAGGGTTCCTTAAACCAGGTAATAGGATAAAGGTTATCCGACTTAGGTACAAAGGCAATAGGCTTGTGCTTCCAGGACTTAATCATTTGGTCGAAATTATACCGTGTTTTTGGCGATTGTATGAACTCAGCAGAGAGGGTTTGTACGTGGGGTTTTAGAGAAAAACCTCGAACAAAATCCTCTAAGCGAAAACTTTTCAATTGACAACCGGTACTGTCTTTAAAAGAACGGTCTTTCGGATCAGCATTTTCAATTATCCACTTAACTACATCTGTGTAGGGTAAGATAGCAGGGCGTGCAGCGATTTCGTGAATTTGGGAAGCCCTAATTTTCTCGTAGACTGGTCTATCATTCTCGATATGGGACAGGTCTTCATTATCAAAAATGGCATATATCTTAGACCAATACACCTGGTATGTTTTAGTAACTCGTTCACTGGTGTCAGAGAGAAAACCAAAATTTATGCAGATCAACCTTGAAGTGTATAAAAGCAAACAATCTATCACCCTTAAAAGAAATGCCTTTAGATGAAATATTTGCTGAATTAAATTAAGGTTTATTTAATGAAAATCAAACAAAATAATCCAAGCTTAGTGACCATCAAGATGTAATATGTTATCCTTTCGTTGATTGAAAAATCAACAAAGATAAAATGTATATATATGTGATCAATTGCAGAAATCGATAAAGAAAATATTTAATCAAAGAAATTTAATGAAATGTTTTCATACACACATCAGTTATACAGAAACACCAATACAACAGATCTATGTATTCGTTATATATTCAACACGATATCATATGGATAAAGGATGACAATCTGGAACATAAAATCAGGAATCATTAAAGAAATTTAAGTGATAATCAGAAGATGGATCTGAAAATAACATTACTATATTAAGATGTCTTGTACCAAAATTACAGTGACACCCACCACAGACTATCTTCAGTCATATCTCCTGCCGAATTATAATTCCAAAATCCCCAACCCCTTACTAAGGAAAACCTTCCTCCTTATATACTAAATTTACATAAGAGTTCCAAAAGGAGAAGTTCTACAAAACAGGGATTACTAAATCAGATCTAGTTAAATATCCAGGAAATCTTGCCATTTTTCATAAATATTTAACAGTTCATCTACATTTGGGAAAATGATAGATTCCAAAGATAATTGAGTGTTGCATGTGTTATTTTCGATATCATGCTTCGCTAGCTTGTGCCAAATGCGTAGATACATAAGGATCATCCCTTCCATGATGACCGGTTCTTTGATCAAACGATCTACATCTTGAATGTTGGCTTGTTCCAAATCCCGGATCTTCTGTGCCAATTCTTCACATCTGGTTTCAAGTTCTTCAAGTCTGCATTTCGGAGGAAGAGCATCCAAAATAGGATTCATGAGTGGCAAACCCAGGTCATTCATGATGTTTTCGACTGCATACCATCGTCTAGTGCAGGTGTCCAATGACTTATTAATAATTTCCTCAGCGGATTCATTCAAATCAAGCCACGTGTTCAAAGATGCCTTGACTTTCTTCATCTGTAAAGTATTAAGGATTGGGATGTCCTATGGAACATTCTTGATATAGAATTGCCATTGACCGATTGTTTCTTCACCTTTACAACCTTGGAGTCTCTTTGCCTTCTGTTCTTGAAGAGTAGAAGACATCTTAGAAAAACTGATGAAATTTTATCTGATCTCATCTAAGGCAATATATAACTTCTTCAGTAATTCGTGCTGACTTTGATTCACTTCAAGGGCTAAATTTTTGAGGTCACAGGGTGTGAATTTGAGAACATTGGAGGAAGCTGCACTTGCAGTTGCATCTTCAACCCGCTTCTCTAAAGAGGATATCTTAACAAGATCAATGGAATGTTGAGACTGCAAAAGATTGAGTTCAGTAAGAAAAGTAGCATCCTTCTGTTGTAAGTCTTGTACTTTGTCTTCCCAAGTTTGCCTAAGGTTAGCCATATCAACATAATGTTGATATTTTGTTTTGGCCAACTCTTCTTTCAGGTTTCTGATTTGTTCCTCCCTGAGGTCAACTTCTTTGTCCAATACCTAGACCGAATCCCAGTTAGCAGAGGCAAATGCCCCTAAGGCTGCTGCTATTTCAACCACTTCAATTCTGGGGTTACTAGTTTCGGGGGTCCATATCACCTCATCTGGTTCATGTGCTTCCAAAACACCTTTTCCTTGACCCCTCTTCCTGCCTATTTTAACTATTGCCTTGTCATCTTGACGATAGAAGATATCTCCAAGAGGAACCACATATGTGTCCATATACTCGGTAATGGACTGTGTAGGAACAAAAGTGACACTAATTGTTGAAACCAAAGAAGGTGTATGAGTGACAGCAGAGGTCGGGATATGTAGAGTGACTTGAGTAGTAGCTAGAGGTGTAATGATGACTTCAGGAGCTTACACACCTTTGTTTGGGAGGGAAGCGATACCAAGGCTTCAGAAATTCGAACCAGGACAAGATTTCTAACTTCAGGGAGAGGAGGTGGACTCTGCACTTTACCAGGTGAGTGTGTAGGGAAAAGCTTTGAAGATGCATCGATGGAGGTTATTACTGGATCAGTTGGACATGATTACGGAGGGATAACCAAAGACTAGGTTTCTGCAATGGCAGATCGTGAAATGGAAAAAGAGACTGAATGTTCAAGTAATGAAGTAGTGGAGTTGTTGAGGGTATTAAACAAGAGGGGTAATGTAAATGGAAGTGTTCCTCCTAGGGGCATAGTAGAATTCGGTTGAATAGATGGCTACGCAATTGCTGATGATGTGATCCTAGGGGCAGCATTGAACTCCAACACTGACTGTTCAAGGAAAGACTGATCCATATCAATGTTGTCCAGCAATTCAATATCAGACTTAGTATCTCCAATGACTTCTTCAACTACTGGTACTGGGGAAGGTGAAAGTATTTCTTCATCACAGTCAATTACGTCTATAGTGGAAATTTGTGATGAGGAAGGCATGACCTTCTGTATTTTATCTAGGTTAGCCTTGGTTATGACAAATTCATCATCTTCTGGAGCATTTGCAGTAGAGAGATGATCATCCAGTGTACCCAGTGGCTGAATTTTGTCTACAGGCTTTGGGGGTTCTAACAGCTGAGTCTGCAACATTGATGACAACTGCGCCATTTGCAGTTTGGATTCATGGGTTGTCTGCAGCATGAGTTTAGCTTCTTCATTAGCTTTGTTTTTATATAGCTCCCCTTGAATATCTTTACCATTATCTCCATCATGACTGGTGGAAAAAGGAGGATTGTTAGACTTCTGAGCTTCTTTCTCTTCCCTATCCTTTCTTGTTTGTTCAACAAGATTCAACTGCATGGCCCTGTAACTTAGGATTTTGTCCTTTAATTCTTTCTGATACTTCAGAAGGTCATGTTCTTGAGAGTCCTTTGCTTTGGCCAGGACTTGAGAAAATATGTCCACCCCCTGATATATGGAATCATCGGGGATTGACTCATGTGTATAGTCTATTTTCATGTGAACTTGCTTTAGGTGTGCATCCAAGAACATCTTAGGATCATGTTTTCTTTTCGGGGCAACACCTAATCTCAGAGCAGCTATCTGATCACCTAGAACTGTAGCCTAGGTTGAAGTCAGGATGACCAATTGACCCAGATTCAGAGGAAACTTAGGCCAATTGTTCTTCTTGGGTCCTACGAGTCTCTTGTACATACCATCAATGGCAGTTTGAAAAGAAAATTCTTGTATTACCATCCTGTCTGGAACTATTCTGGGAAACAAATGAACTGTTTCACTTCCCCAGATTCTAATGTATGAAATGTACTCACCTACATACCAGTCACCCATTGTGTTGATAAAAGCTTTGGCATCCTCTGAGAATGTAGGTGGTTGTTGCTAGAATATCTTGAAATTGATGGTACCCACAAAACAGTCAGAGATGTCATATATCATAGGTGAAAAATTCCCTTCCCATAGTGTTGAATGGTAGATGTGTACAGTTGTATCCGAAGGGGTCCAATGCCAACCCAAATTAGGGTACTGGAACTCTGAGCAAAAAACATCTAGAACATATGCAGATAGGAAGAAAGGTGTCTTCTTATGAACTGGTGCCTTCTAATATTCATGGATGGTGTTTTTTAATTCTGCTGACAAGATAGAGATCCACGGAAAAGAATCACCTGTAAGTAACACATGATGCGCTATGGGTGCCCACTCTGCTTTAAAATGAGAATAGTTGGGTTGACCGAAAAGCCAGCAAAAGCATGGCTGCGAGTAGGGAAAAGGGTTCCTTAAACCAGGTAATAGGATAAAGGTTATCCCACTTAGGTACAAAGGCAATAGGCTTGTGCTTCCAGGACTTAATCATTTGGTCGAAATTATACCGTGTTTTTGACGATTGTATGAACTCAGCAAAGAGGGTCTGTACGTGGGGTTTTAGAGAAAAACCTCGAACAAAAGCCTCTAGGCGAAAAATTTTCAATTGACAACCGGTACTGTCATTAAAAGAACGGTATTTCACATCAACATTTTCAATTATCCACTTAACTACATCTGTGTAGGGTAAGATAGCAGGGCGTGCAGCGATTCCGTGAATTTGGGAAGCCCTAATTTTCTCGTAGACTGGTCTATCATTCTCGATATGGGACAGGTCGTCATTATAAAAAATGGCATATATCTTAGACCAATCCACCTGGTATGTTTCAGTAACTCGTTCACTGGTGTCAGAGAGAAAACCAAAATTTGGGTCTTTGATCAGGGGGTCTTTGTACGATGATTTAGACCGTGTATTTCTCGACATGGTGGAAGAACTTTGCAATATCTAATTAATACAGAAAATCAAATAAACTTCAAACCAGAAATAGCAAAATTGCAGGTTAACAGTGTAAGGATAACACTGGACTTACCTGAAATAACCAACAAACGGAAAAACGGCACCTGACACACAATCCACAGTAAAACGATAATGCGATAGCGTAATTTCTTCAATAGTTAAAATGTAAAGATAAGAGGTAAAAAACCCTATTAAATACATTTACCAAAATAAAACCAACCGTGCGATCATAACAAATGAACGACTAAGATTCACTGCAGCGGACGCGGAATCGGGTTCAGGTATGTTGAGGAAACTCTTATTCAAAGGTTCCGCAAGCCAAAACCCGAAAGTACAGATTTGCTGGTTGCGGGTTCACAACAGTGGAAGTGGGAGAAAAGATTTCCGAAAGCCGAAAACCGACCCTGTAGGTGGCGTGTTTTGGGAACATGAAACTGTGAGGAGAGGTAACCATTCCGAAAGCCGAAAACCGACTAGGCGGGTGGCGGACTTCAGAAACATTAACATGAAAATGACCATCCCGAAAGCCGCATCCCAAAATTACGGGTTGCAAGTTTCTTGAAGACACACCAAATAAACAAAAAACCGCAATCCTGAAATCCGAATGCCGCCATTGCGGGGTTCGGGTTTCGAGGTGATTATTTATTAATCTTATTAATGAATGACCCCGTAATCCGCACCTATTGGGTTGCGGGTTTTGGAATTAGAAAATCCAAAACTAAAAACAACAGTCTCGCAATCCGCACTTGTTAGGTTGCGGGTTTTGGGTTCTCCAAAATTTCGGGTTTCAAAATAATGATGATAGTCAACAAAATACTCATAATTTTGGTTTTCTTCAGACCGAAACACTTTGGAATACATAATCGAACCCTTACAAACAAAGAGACTAAATGAATGGGTGGATAATTTTAGAGGTAAAATAAAAATCAAATTATTTACAAGATAACTCACCCAAATTCCTTTGCGTTTATTAAAAATTGGGGGCTCCCGTGCTTAGCTAAACATGGGATCTGTTGTGGCCACAACAGGTCTATAGTTTATCCAGACTCTACTTAGGATCATGATCAGACATGTTACCTTTTTATTCTTGAAGTATTTTTATTTTTTGTGTCTTAGATCCCGCTCGACGCATCTAGGCCATTCATTCCCCGTGTCACTGTGTTTCTAACACACTTGGTTGGTTATCAACCTGCATCGCTTACACTATCTAGTTGTTTGCAATCTACTTCATTGACATGGCTTACATGTTTGCAGAGTGCATTATTGGATATTCCAACTCCCTGGTGCACACTTACAGGGTGCGTTTCCCTCCATTGATTTGCACTTGATATAAAAATTCTTCAAGTTGGCCTTTGGTCTGATTTTCTGAGTTTCGTGTTTTGTTCCTTGTAGTCACAAAACCCCTAGGAACAACATAGTTTATCCTTGGATTGATTGTGAATTTTAAGTGTCGATTAGAGTCCTACCTAGTCAATCTAGTGATTCAGTCACCATGGGAAATTTCAATCCCCCATCGATATACTTAGTCTTGTCAATCTTGATCGTTTCACCAAATCTGTTTGATTTATTCTATCTGACTTCCGAGCCTTCTCATTTTTGTTATTGCGATCTTTTGCATGATTTTGTGTGTTTCGAGTGTTATTGAGATTTTGGGTGATCACATTTCTTTGGGAATTTCCAACTAATTAGATTTTTGTCGTAGTGTATTCTTTCATTTTCTGAATATAGATATGGAAAGTGTCATGTCCCAAAATTTGGCATTGGGTCACAATGGCCTAAGCCCCTTGGCCATACTCATCATAATTTGTCAAATTGATGTTAATGGTCAAATAATTGCCAATAATGAAGTCCAAGTTAGTAATAATGTGAAATTAGATCAAAATGGACAAGGTGGGTCACATTAAGATAAATTCCCAATTCAAAGTTTGTAATATACCCACCCAAATGAACTATCATGGAGGAAAATTACTAGTTCACTAGGTTGAGGGTGGAAGCCTTGGGATTTGAAATAAGGGGGCTAATAAATGATGTTGGACATTAGAATGGCATAAATATTTAATAAAGGAGATAAATAAATAAATACAAGGAAAACTCAAAGTGGCAATTGATCATGAAGACACATGGAAGATGTGGGACCCACACAAGCTAGATTTTCTATGCCACATGGCATCCTCCTCTTGTCATTTCGAATCCATAAGAATCTCAACGTTCTTGGGATGAGTTGGAAGGTCAATATACTTGGAATGACTCAATTAAGGTCTAATTGGAGTCGAAGAGTAACTCCCATGGAAGAGGAAGAGGCATTTTGGAGCTAGTGGGACACTTGGACTAGATTCCCTAGCTCTATGACAACAATGATGAAGATGCTACGACACCTATGACACAAATCAGACCTGAATGCTGACATTTGACATATATGACATGTTAGGGCTAAAATTGGCCTCTAAGAGGGCGCTCAAGGGAGTTAGGGAAGCCAACGAGACACCTATTCGAATTTGGTGGAGGAGGAGGCTAGAATTGGAGGGACAAGTGCCACACGTTGGAATCTCTTCCCAACTTGAGTTGTCATGAATTTCTTGGAAGGAATTTGACCCATGGAGGACCTTATAAGTTTATAAAATACAATAATAAAGAAGGATAGTATCTTTTGATCATTTTACATTTTGCATTTGGAGAGGAGAGCTAGTGGAGTGTTACTCTACTTGCCTTAGCACCAATTTCGAGGGTGAAAGATTCCCATCCTAATTGGAAATTGTAGAGGCCATTCAGACCTTTCATTTGGAGATACAATGGATTCTTTTGTTACATATTGAAGCTACAGGACAACTCATGGTCACATCTCTTTCATCTTGCTTCTACAACCATTCTTTATTTCTTGGCATATTCTTGCTCCTTGAGGAGAGGCGCACTTGTTGAGGTGATGAACTCTTTGGGATAGTTCTTGAGGCCCCATACCTTTGTAATATGATATATATACTCTATTTTTACTTCTTAGAATACTTTCAGGTCTAAACTCAAATATATTTGATGTAAAAATGCTAAACTATGAACAAATGGTGTCATTTCCCCAATACCTTGTTATTTGCACTTGAAGTGGTATCAAATTCAAATGGTTCAGTCAATGTCTGATGTATTAATTTTGTATGGATTTCCATTAATATTCTGAATAAGTTTCATATTCATTATACAAGTATTTGGAGCAATATTCTTAAGTTTCATAACCATTTGTGAATATTTACTATCATTTCCCCCTATGTCGAAACTAGTCTTTTTGTATCTGATTTAAGAGGGTTGTAGAAGACTTAATAAACTAAATGGTGATGCATATGAGACTATATTTATTTCCCCTAGATATCCCTTTCCTCTTTTCATACATTCGAGAGGTTCCAATAGCATTTGGATAGCCATTTCCAGCATCTACCCCATGGGGAATTGAACCCCTAATTGCTAGTCAAATTTCCTACATTGGCCAGAATTCAATGGATATTTGTAGAAGCCTTTTGAAGACTCTAAGGAATCCATGAACCTCATAATCATGTCCTAATACCATCCATATACCTTCTGTAACAATTTGGGAGCATTTGGAGCTATTTGAAGATCAAGAAACCAATAATAGTTAAGAGAAATTGGTAGTCAAATCCCCTACCTTGGAAAGAATCCTAAGGAGAGTTGAAGAAGCCATTTGAAGACTCTAAAGAATCCATGAAACTCTTAATAATGTCCTAATACCATCCATATACCTTATGTGGAAATTTGGGAGCATTTGGATCCATTTGGAGATCAAGAAACCAATACTAGTCAAGGGACAAACTAGTGGAAAAATTGAAAATTTCACCATTTAAATAAATTTCTAAAAAGGGAAATTACAGTGGTATCAGAGCATTGTCCTTGCACCTATGAATTAATATCAGACATTGAAGAATAATTTTCCTCCATGTCTTACTATTATGATGACTCCTATGAGTACAATTCTTATGAACAGTATGAAGATGATTGTGAGCAACATGAAGTAGAATGTGAATGGTTTGAGGAAGAGGTGCCATCATGCAACAATTCTTGCAATTTCATAAGGAATGAGGGTTATTCTTATGAACCTGAATCTGATGAATATGAGTGTGTCATACTATCAAAGGATAATTCCATGAATGAACTACAAAGATTGAGAGCAACATGTAAAACCTTGCCCCAACAATATCAACCATATCTTGATTGGTATAAGGGAAAGACAAAAAAGGCCCCTCCTTTCGAAGAATTTGCTGATTGGGTGTTTGAAAATAGGCCCAAAAATGAAGATGTGGAGTTAGTGAAGAAATGTTTATGCCATTCTTCTAAAATACCTTGGAGAGAAAATCATATGTGTGCGACTGAAAAGAGCAGGGAAATATATGAAGCTTCAGGGAATGCATGTATGTCCTACTTGAAGAGAATTCTTGGGATTTATTCAAAAAGAGATTCCAAATATATTAATATTAAGGAAACCAAGGGGAAAAATGCATGAGCTTGCTTGAAGGAGAAAAAGGAAGAGACACATTCTTACTTGGACATGAATAAAAAAGCATCTATTGATGGATGCTTGAACAATGGAGTACCTACTGATTGGTGCTCACACTTATATGTTGGTGACATAGAGATCACTTTTGAAAGTGTTGCTGCAAGCCAAACTTCCATAAAGCATGAAAATGAAGACCTTGTAGTAGTTGAAGAAGAAACAATATCAACTTCTCCATCACCACTTGAGCTTCATGAATTTGGTCCAAGTAAGAAGGAAGAAGAAGAGGAGGTCCCTCTACAAGAGCCTTTTTTTTCTTGAAGGATCATTAAAGATGAATGAAAATAATATCCAAGAGACCATTAGCATGTTCCATGACACTCAATCATTATTGTCAAATTCTTGTTGGAAAGTTTCTCCATTGAAGGATCCATCCTTCCTTGAAGGCATGGAGAAAATTCAAAGAGCAATGTGCAACATCAAAGGTAATTTAATGTCTTTTCTTTTTGATAGGAATAATTTGGTTGAGTTTAATGAATTGTTACACGATGCATACTTGAAGAATAATGAGGATATTCATAAACTCAAAATTCAAAATGAGCAACTTCTTAAAAGGTTGCAGTATACTTGTTCTTCCTCCTATGTTCAAATTGTCATATGGTAGATTGCATGGAGGATTCTCATGACATGGTAGATCATGAGAAACATGAAAATTTGCATGTGATTGATGTGTTTGAAGATGATCTTGATTAGATCCAATCACTTGAGGTGGTGGAAGAGGAACTTGAGTTTCCTCTTGGAAATGGGGACACAATTTTTGAAGAAGTGTATGATTCCACTACCTTGGAACCAACCTATGAGGAAATTTTTGCACTTTTGATGGAGGTGCATGATCCTACCATTATGGAGCATTCACATGAGGACACTTATACACTTTTTGATCATTTGGGTGAGTTGGTTCATTCTCCTACATCCCACACTTCCATATTTTGCAGCATTCATCCTAATGAAGTATGGGGGAAAGGTTTATTTTTTATGGTGCCACATGAGGAGCATGAAACTCCTATATCTCCTTTATATGATGAAATTATTAGGGCCATTTCTTATTTACATTTGCAGCAACATTCCTTGTTACCTTATGGTAAAACACATCTACATGGATGCACTTATGATGTTCACTTGAGTCACTTGAAGACTCATTATTTCTCTTGCTCCTTGCTTAGTTCAATTGATATTGGAGGAACTTCATCCACTACTTGGGTGAAGAGATATATGATTGGAGTAAATTCTTTTTGGAAGCAGCATCCTTTTTTATTTCATGATGATACACATGTTCATGGATGCACAAATTCTACTTATGTGATCCCCTTGAAGGCTTATTGTTTTCTTTGCTCTCTGCTTGGTTCAGATTTTAGTGGAGGTTCTTAATTCTTCTTGGATGAAAGAACACATGGATGATTATTTTGATGCATATTACATCCTTTTGGAGCATCATTATAGGACATTGGATCCTCACCTATGTCATTGGATCATATTTTATTGGTCACTTGAAGCTTGTATGCACTTGGCAAATGGTGGTCTACTTACTTGGAGGTATAAGCACTTTCATGATTCTTTGATGAGGCACCTCCTTGATGTACATTTTTATTATGTTGTTATGTAATTTGATGATATATATTTTGTACTCATGATGTTTGGAAGAATGCATACAAGAAAATGGGATCCATGAATTCTCTTTCCTAATGGTATGGGTTGGAGAGCACTCGTAATTGTTGGAGTGGAATACAAGGAATGGGACCTTGGGATAATTTTTAGTCCCATTGATTTCAAATTTTTTGGGAAACAATTGTTGATGTATTTGTAACTTCAGAATGTATTTCATATATAAGTATATTGTATTCATATAGAGATGTTATTATTCCTCTATACGGAAGTGTTTGTATTCCTATAGAGATGTTATTATTCTTCTATACGGAAGTGTCGTCATTTATATTGTAAGTGTCATAACTTATACTTGATGGGTTATTAGACCACCTTGTTAGGGTCAGCCCTGGATGAGTCATGTCGGTCAAAGGGTTATTAGACCACCCTATTTGGGGTCGGACCAGTCAGCATTATGTTATGTGGTTAAGTTAGGGTCGACCTAGTTGAGTAAAGGTCAAGTGATGTAGTGTATAAATAGAGAGTGTGTCTCTCTCCTTTTACACATTCTATTATTCTCTCACTTCACATTAGTGAGAGAAGACGAGGATGAACACAAGTGGAGGAGGAGCATGCTGCTAAAGATGTCTATCTCTTGGGTTTGATCATGGTGATCCTTGTATTGATGCTTATTCTATCTCTGAGGAAGTTGCGGAGTTTTTCACCTTCTTGGTTTTCCCTGGTGAAATGTTGTGTGTATCTTGTCTCTTGTCTCTTATGCTTCATATGTTGTACATGTTGTTATTTCAGTTAAGATCCTGGATCATAATGTATTAAATTCTGAAAAACTAATATGGTATCAAAGCTAGCCTGAAAGAAGGCATGGTATGGCATTTATGACACTTGTTGCACTTGCGAAGCTAGGGCTTGATATAGCAAAAACCAGTCATCGTAGAACTTTCTCTATAAATTCATTTTGGAGAAGTTTTAGGATCTGAAAAATTGTACAGGTCAACGATAAGATCCCCATGTACCTTGTGTCAGAAGGAGAGCCTCTAATTCGTTGTACTTTCTGATTTATGATCTGTACAATATAGGGTTTCCGCCTCTTCCAGATCTCAGTCATAAACAGGTGACCTAGGAAATAAGGTCACAACTTGGGATAGGAATCTCCAAATTAAATTTGGTAAAATGTTGCAGGTAAGGAATGGATTGTACTGTGACAGGTACGATTTTCAGAGGCCGAAATTGAACCAGTGACATGTGGCACTCCATACAAGTTCGCTCTCCTATTTTATCACATAAACAGGTCACATTGTGACACTTGGCATAACTCTCTCTCAGAGAATCCATTTGAGGTCAGACCTATGGGGTTGGAAAGATAACAGGTTAGGCTACCACAAACAGAATTTTCAGACCCTGTAGATTTGAAATTTCGGAGTTACACCAGAAACAATCAGCTGCATATTTCTATCAAAACAGAATTGGATTTTGAGCACCTTCATTCATGGCTCCGGGAATTTAGGGTTTCAAAGAATGTTGGAATTTTTTTTATTGGAGACCACGACTAGATGCTCCTCATAAAAATAGAATTTTAGATACCAATATCAAATTTTTTGGTTGGGAAGAAGGCCGGGCTTGATTAAACCCTAGTTCGGGACTTTGATCAGAAAGGTGAAAAATTAGGGCTTCTGCAAAAATGGGAATTTTTTAAATCTGTTACCATAGCTGGAAGCTCCTTGGAAAAATCAAATTTTATAGCTTTGGATCAAACTATTTGGTTGGGTGAAGCTCTGGGAAACTCAAACACTAATTCAAGGTCCTCCCTAGTGAATCTGGAAGATTGAAAAGCAAATTTGAGGGGTGAAACTTTGTAGTTTTCAAATTCTAAGTATACCAAGTTGATCAGTTCATCAAGGTGCATCTTTCTATCCTTTCAAAAGTTTGAAATTCAAAGTTTGAATTTTTAGGGTTTCCCTAACAAACCCTAATCCAACTCCAGATCCAGTTTCTGCAAATCAAGTGGATTGGGTTAATCCTAGAAGAGAATGGATTGGTCACCTGCATAAGTGAAGAAGTTCATGTTTTAGAGGGAGATGAGCGGCTAAGACCTTACATAAGAAGATTACAAGCAATCTCAACAGGTATGACTTATCCAAGTATGTTTCGATATCTGTCCATGATTAATTTTATGTTTGTCTTCATTAAGGTTAGTACAATCTTGATTAACTTTAGACTTGTCGTATCACCTTAATAAAATTATGAATGCGGATATTCATTGATTAGGGTTTTGACACTTATGATAGTACTAATGCATTGTGGTGTTGTATGAGGATGATGTTGTCCGCTAATATGAAAGGTACATCTAGAAAGACAAATCAAGTTCTAGATCAAGAACATATCACCATGGTGACATGAAGACAAAGATTCATCCATTGTCATGGATCACATAGAAGATCTACTTACAACGTATGTATAACTTGGTTCTATAATGGTTAACCTATGAGATATGCAGGTTACTAGCACAAGTCATCGAAGAGAACAAGAATACATTATGCGGGTATGTTAGACATAACTAGCTAGCATGCTAATCCAGGTATGTTTTTCCTATATCAAGTTAGAATCCTACCTTGTGTTAGGATCTCTTAAATAAGTATACATGGCATGATTGATAATGATTATTCATTGAAGTTAGTAATCATGGGTTTAGGCATATTATGCTTCTTACTTTGATTGATGATATGACTAACCAGAAAAGTCCTATGGTCAAATAGGAATATGCATGAGTAAACGAATTGTGATAAATTATCTGTATTATTGTGTTTTGATAGTATTAAGATTATACTAATGAATGTATGATTATGTATGAGATATCGAGGATAACACAATGATGATAATAGTAAGTATGCATAGTGATCAAGGATGGATATAAGTTCAAATGCAGGTAATCCAGAAAGCAAAGATCAAGAGGGAGCACACTCCAGTAGTTCCTGTAAGGAAGCAAATATTGAGAGCGAGTCCACCCTACAACCAAACAAAGATAAGTATTTGAATTGTCATTTCTTGCATACTTGTTTGTTTAAATAATATTGTTCAATGATGTATATGCTTATGTTCCTAGACTTAGGGTGTGTATTATGCATATTAGAATAATTGCATTAATGAACAGTATACTACTAATATGCATGTGATGGGTAAGTGGCCTATGGCACTGTACAACACTCCATTGCTACTTATCTAGAATGAAACCTCTTTGCTGACATGTTGGGAGTTGTGCACACTCTTAACAATGTTCTAGTAGAAATTGGAAGGCATCTAGAAAGTTACGGGATATGGATAAATGTTGTATTGAAGCATTGGCTAAGATAATTGCATAATTGTATGACATATTTATTTATGTGTAAGAATTTGTTCTGAAAACTATGAGATGTTTCTAATCATGCAATTTAACTTTTTTTGTAGGAAAGATCGTATACCATCACCTACAAAAGAAGGACTACAACATTTGTTCAGCAACAAAGTTATCTATTGAAGATATTGAAGATATTGAAGTTCCCAGGATTCAGGAAGAATGCCATGATCAAGGAGTACCAATCGATCACGAAGAATGATATTTGGGATGCAGTCCCAAGACCTGAAGGGAAGTCTGTTGTGACTTCCAAGTGGATCTATAAGATCAAGCATGTTGCAGATGGTAGCATAGAAAAATACAAAGCGAGGATTGTAGCTCGTGGCTTCTCTCAAAAACAGGGGATAGACTATGAAGAGTCTTTTTCTCTTGTAGCTAGATACACTTCCATTAGATCAGTACTTTCTCTAGCTACAGTGATGAAATGGAAGATACACCAGATGGATGTCAAGACAGCTTTCTTGAATGGTGTAATTGAGGAGGAAGTGTATGTGGTGCAGCCACTTGGTTTTGAGACACATGACAGAGAATCATATGTGTGCAAGTTAAAGAAATCCTTGTATGGTTTGAAGCAAGCTCCTAGGACTTGGTATGGTAGGATAGACAACTTTCTATCCAGTTTGGGATTTACCAAGAGTAAAGTGGATTCCAAACTTTACTACAAGGTTGAGGAAGGAAACACTATGATACTCTTATTGTATGAGGATGACCTGTTTGTAACAGGAGAGGATAGATTGATTGCCAACACGAAGAGGAAGCTTGCTACCAAGTTCAAGATGAAGGAATTGGGGATGATGCATTATTTCCTAGGCATGGAGGTGTGGAAGAGTGAAGATGGAATCTTCTTTGGACAAGGGAAGTATGCAGTAGAGATCCTGAAGAGGTTCGGGATGATGGACTGCAAGGCCATGGCCACACCTATGGCATCGAACCTGAAGTTTCTGTGTGATGCTTCACCTGATCCGGTTGATGTCACGGTGTATTGTCATATGTTGGGTCCTTGATGTACCTGACGAACACAAGGCCATATATTTGCTTTGCAATGAACACATTGAGCCAATTCCTTACGAATCCCAGAGGTGTTCACCTAGTTGATGTAAAGCATATTCTGAGGTACCTGAAGGGTACGGTTGATTATGGGCTCAAGTATGATGCAAATCAAAAGTTTAACCTAGAGGGTTATGTTGATTCAGATTGGGCAGGCAGTGCTACAGATAGGAAGAGCACTTCAGGATGTTGCTTCAGTATGGGATTAGGTGTGATCTCTTGGTTTAGCAGGAAGCAGTCCTGTGTAGCACTGAGTATAGCCGAAGCAGAGTATGTTGCAGCTTCTTCGGCTAGTTGTGAGGAAGTATGGCTAAGGAAGCTACTGTCTAAGTTATTTGATCTCCCATTGGATGCTACTGGTATCTATTGTGAAAACCAGAGTTGTGTGAAGCTATATGAGAACCTAGTGTTCCATGATAGGTCGAAGCACATTGAGATCAAATATCACTATATCAGGGATATGGTGCAAAGAGGAGCAGTGAAGCTCTTGTATGTTGTGACCGATGAGCAGGTTGCAGATATGTTAATGAAACCACTAGCCAGAGTGAAGTTTGATTACTTCAGAGGGAGGCTTGGTGTTCTTCAGATTGAATATACTTCGAGGAAGAAGTGATGGGACTGTTAATTTTTTAGCATTAATTCAAAATACTCTAGGATCTTTACTAAGAGAACAACATGTACAATATATCAATGCATATCAATCATAGAAAGCATATCAATCATCACAAGATGCAAACATAAGAGACAATAGACACATAGAGTTTTCGTGGGGAAAACCCTAAGGTGAAAAACCCCACAACTTCCTTAGAGATAGATAGAGCAATAATACAACCCAAGTACATAGAGATAGTCTCCTCCTAGCAGCTGATCCTCCTCCTCATATGTGCACCACTTTCCAAGTGATGTAGAGTGAGATAATGAGATGTCAAATAGGGATCTCCCGATCTCTATTTATACTTGTCCTGTCCTGCCCAATAAACTAATGGGGACGACTTGTTTATCTTAACATAATAACCCATCGTTAACTCAATCAAGGTCGACCCCACACATGGTGGTCTAATAACCCATCGACAAGTTACAACACTTGCGACACTTGTCAATACAAATGACGACACTTCCTTATAGAGGAATAACACATATTTATAGGAGTACAATATACATAGATGAAATACATTCTGAATTTACATATACATCAACACTCCCTCTTAACTAGGAAGGTATTTATCGACAAAGATCTGCTAGCACAAGTCTTCTTGTTTGGATCATCATCATCGAATCATCATCCTTGAATCATCGTTGTCGTGACTATTGCTGCTATCTCAATCAGTCTCTGAATCTACTCGTCATAGGAATTTCTATAAATCCAGTATTTTTTCATACTGGATGTAGGCCCACGACCTGTAGGTCTTCATCATCACTGGCCATACTGTGGAATCCTCAGGACTTATTACGTGCATCACAAAACCTTGAAAGAGAATCCCAGGCTGTTACGAGCACACAGCTCTACTTGTCGGATCTCCTAAGGCTATATTATATGTGACCCCACCACAAAACCTCGAAAGAGCATCCCAGGCTATTACGGGCACACAGCTCTGATGTATAGGATCTCCCAGGGCTAGTATTACATGTGGTCATGGAAAAACCTCGAAAGAGCATCCCAAGACTGATTACTAGCACACAGCTCAACCTATCGGATCTCCCAGGGCTAGGATTACATGCCATAGGACAAAACCTGGAAAGAGCATCTGCCAGATATCCCAGGGCTAGGATTACATGCCATAGGAAAAACCTCGAAAGAGTATCTGCAAATCTCTCAGGGCTTGGATTATATGTCCTCCCAAAGCAAAACCTCGAAAGAGCGTTTTCCAGATATCCCAGGGCCACATTACATGCCATAGGAAAAACCTTGAAACACTATTTGCAAACCTCCCAGGGCTAGATTATATGCTTATCTGTACAACCTGTTCCATGGCCATAGAGTATCAAACTGATACTCACCATACATCATCCCGATGTACATGATCATCCTGATCATCATCACTGCATCATCCTGATGCATGTCATCTAGAGCAACATCCTGAAGCATGTCATCCATGATCATCCTGATCATACAATGCATCCACCTAATGCATACCAAGTATCTACCTGATACATATCATCATACATGATCCACCTGATCATACAATGTATCCACTTGATAAATACACAGATACATGATCCACCTGATCATAAATGTATCCACCTGATATATATCATACATGATCTTCCTGATCATACAACATATCCACCTGATACATATACAGATACATGGTCCAATCATCCAACATGATGAACATACATATACATGATCCAACTGATCATATCCAGCATCCAACTTGATGCATACATACATACATATAAATGATCCAACTGATCATATCCAGCATCCAACATGATGCATACATACATACATATAAATGATCCAACTGATCATATCCAGCATCCAACATAATGCATATATAGAGCAGTAACTAGAGCATCGTTCTGATGCTCATCATCCAGTGCTTACATCCATATCCATGTGAAGGATCCTCCTCTCATCATGCTTGGAATGACTTCAGCAAATGTGTCCATCACTTCTTCCTTGAAGTGTCATCAATCTGAAGAACACCAAGCCTCTCTCTGAAGTATTCGAACTTCACTCTGGCTAGTGGTTTCGTCGGCCTATCTGCAATCTGCTCATCCGTCATAACATACAGGAGCTTCACTGCTCTTCTCTGCACCATATCCCTGATATAGTGATATTTGATTTCAATGTGCTTCGACCTGTCGTGGAACACCGGGTTCTCAGACAGCTTCACACAAATCTGGTTATCACAAAAGATACCAGTCGCTTCCAGCGGGAGATCAAATAACTCAGACAATAGCTTTCGGAGCCATACTGCCTCGCAACTAGTCGAACAAGCTGCAACATACTCTACTTCGGCTATAATCAGTGCTATGTAGGACTTCTTCCTACTAAACCAAGAGATCACACCTGATCCCATACTGAAGCAGAACCCAGATGTGCTCTTCCTATCTGCAGTACTACCTTTCCAGTCCGAATCAACATAACCTTGTAGGTAAAACTTTTGATTTGCATCATACTTGAGCCCATAATAAATTGTACCCTTCAGGTACCTCAGAATATGCTTTACAACAACCAGGTGAACACCTCTAGGATTCGTCAAGAACTGGCTCAATGTGTTCACCACAAAGCAAATATCTGATCTCGTGTTCATCAGGTACTTCAAGGACCCAATCATCTGACGATACACCATGATATCAACCGGCTCAGATGAAGCATCACACAGAAGCTTCAGGGTCGATGCCATAGGTGTGGCCATGACCTTGCAGTCCATCATCCCGAACCTCTTCAGGATCTCCACTGCATACTTCCCTTGTCCAAGGAAGATTCCATCTATACTCTGCCACACCTCCATGCCTAGAAAATAGTGCATCATCCCCAAGTCCTTCATCTCGAACTCGGCTGCAAGCTTCCTCTTGGTATCGGCAATCAAACTATCATTACCTATTACAAACAGATCATCCACATACAATAGTAGTATCATAGGATTTCCTTCCTCAACCTTGTAGTAAAGGTTGGAATCTGCTTTACTCTTGGTAAAGTCCAAACTGGATAGGAAACTATCCATCCTACCATACCAAGACCTAGGAGCTTGCTTCAATCCATACAAGGATTTCTTCAACCTGCACACATATGACTCCTTGTCATGTGTTTTAAAACCAAGTGGTGCTCCACATACACTTCCTCCCCGACTATACCATTCAAGAAAGCTGTCTTGACATCCATTTGGTGTCTCTTCCATTTCATCACTGCATCCAGAGCAAGTACCGATCTGATGGAATTGTATCTGGCCATAGAAGCAAAGGTCTCTTCATAGTCAATCCCTTCTTTCTGGGAGAAGCCACGAGCTACAAATCTTGCTTTATATTTCTTTATGTTGCCATCTATAGCATGCTTGATCTTGTAGATCCATTTGGAAGTCACAAAAGACTTCCCTTCAGGTCTTGGGACCACATCCCAAACATCATTCTTCATGATCGACTGATATTCCTCGACCATGGAATCCTTCCATTCTTTCTTTTCTACTGCCTCTTCATAACTGGAAGGTTCTTTGTTCATAATATCACAGAGTAAAGCAACATAGATGGTATGTGATCTAGTTCTCTTCTTTGCTCTGTGTTCTTCTTCTAGAATGCCATATCTTTCTGCATCTTGAATGAGCTCTCTATCCCATGTAGGTTTCCTCTTGTGAGAGTCCTTCTCACGAGGTGGATCTACAGGTTCTTCATGATCAGCATCTGGAATTGCTTCAGTCATGGTAGTGTCTTGAAATTTGGTTTCCTTTGGTTCTTCATGATCTTCAACAGGTGTCTTCCTTGATTTGATGAATGCTGAATTTTCATCAAATGTTTCATCCCTGCTGACATCAATCTTCTTGAACCCTGGAAACTATATTCTGTAAGCCTTTGAGCTTTCACTGTAACCCACAAAGATACCCTTCTTTCCTAAAGGATCTAGCTTGGTCCTCTTTTCCTTTGGGACATGAGTGTATACTGGAAAACTAAATATTCTGAGATGGTTGAATTCAGGTTTCTTACCATAGAAGACCTCTTCTGGTGTCTTGTTGTCCAATATCTTGTGGGGTGTTCTGTTCTGCACATATACAGCTATCCTAGCTGCTTCTTCCCATAGATGCATAGGTAGATCCTGGTCATGCAGCATTGCCCGTGCTGCTTCCATGATTGTTCAATTCTTCCTTTCTGTAACTCCATTCTGTTGTGGATTGTAAGGAGCAGTCAACTCCCTCTTAATCCCTGAATCACTGCATAACTTCTTGAAATCTCCTGAAGTGAATTCTCCACCATTGTCAGATCTGAATGTTTTGATCTTCTTATCAGTTTGGTTCTCCATCAAGGTTTTGAATTCCTTGAACTTATCAAACACTTCATCCTTGTTCTTCAAGAAGTAAACCCAAGTCTTCCTGGAGAAGTCATCAATGAAAGAGACATAGTAAACATACCCACTCAGAGAACTGGATGACATCGGACCGCATACATCAGAGTGGATGATTTCCAAGATTCCTTTTTCCTTGCTTTCACTGGTTGGAAATGCCTTCTTTATGTTCTTTCCTTTTGCACATCCTTTGCAAACACCTTCATGTTTGGTCTTGATTTCAGGAAGACCCTCTATAGGTTTGCTTGCAATTGGTAGTGCTCTATAGTGCACATGAGCAAGCCTTCTATGCCAAAGTTCACTTGGCTCCATGAATTCATGTACCATGGCATATTCAGGTTGTCCCTTCAATTTATACAATCCTCCATCTTGCTCTCTAATCACCACTGCATCATCTATAGTTTTACCTTTTGGCCACATTAGAACTTGGCCATCTACAAATGCAACCCTCATTCCTTTTGCATCCAATGCAGATATGGAGAGTAGGTTCTTCTTGAGCCCAGGTACATATAGAACCTCTTTCATCTTCAAAGACTTCCCAAAGTCTAGGTTGTAGGAGGCTTCACCACTTCCATTGATAGGATATTGATAGTCATCCCCAAGTTTCACCTTATGGGGTGACTCATGTTCAGATAGATTTACAAAAGATTCTTTAAACCCAGTCATGTGTTTGGAATCCCCACTATCAATAAGCCAATCATTACAACCATGAGAGATAGTACCTGTAAGAGCAGAGATTAGAACATACTCTTCTTCGCTTGATGAGTCAACATCATCACTTTCTGCTCTTGCCTTCTTCTTGTGAGGTTCATCATCCTCAACAGCATGAGCATGATATCTCTTCTTGTTTCATTTCTTCTTCTTGTTGAAGTTGTTGTCCTTTTTTCTCTTGGGAAAATATACAGCAAAGTGTCCTTTCTCATTACATGTGAAGCATGTCATATCTTTCCTATTCTTATGATGGGTGTGAGAGCATTTCTTGTAATGAGAGTGTTCCTTCTTAGGATTGATTCTTTTGGTGTGAGCTGTGAGAGATTGATCTTCATTTCCCATCTTTTCTTCTCGGGCCACAAGCCTGGATTCTTCTTGAAAGCATTCCTCCCACAGTCTATCGAAAGAGATCAATTTCTTTCTTGCACAAATTCCTTGAATAAAGGAATCCCATGACCTAGGTAGGCCATTCAGAGTTGTCATAACAACTTCACCATTGTCCACTACTTCATCCACAGCTTCAAGTTGTTCCTTGATCTGAGAGACTTTGGAGAAATAAGATTGAATCGTCTCTCCATTCAACAGCTTGACCCCTTTCAATTGATTCTGTAGAGTCATCTTCCGATTTATGTTCTTCCCTTCAAATAGCTTGGTCAAAGAGTCAAACATCTCCTTGGGTGTCTTCAGAGATGACACATGTGGTATGAGATGGTCTTTGATCGAATCAGCAATTATTATCTTTGCCTTGACCAAGTTCTTCTTATGCAATGCCTTAGCCTCTTCATCCTCTAGGATAGGGACCTCAGAGCTGATGTAGGTGTCCAATTCATTTTCTTCCGTGATTAACCCAATCCTATACTTCCAGGCTCGGAATTTATCAGCCCCTTCAAGATTATCCTCAAGATTGGTGTGGTGAGACATCTTAAAGAGTACTTCAAATGGAAATAGAAAAGATTTAGGTCTTACCACTTGATTTGCTGAAAACTGGATCTGGTCCCGGATAAGGGTTTGTTAGAGAAACCCTAAAAATTCAAAATGTGAATTTCAACTTTATTAAAGGATAGAAAGATGCACCTTGATGAGTTGATCAGCCTGGTATACTCAGAATTCGAAAACTGTAAAGTTTCACCCTTCAGAAATGCTTTTCAATCTCTTGGATTCACTAGGGAGGACCCTGAATTAGGGTTTGAGTTTCCCAGATATTTACCTAGCCAAAAATCTCGATCCAAAGCTCTAAGCTTCAATTTTTTCAAGGAGCTTCCAACTATGTCTTCAAATTTCTAAAATTCCTATTTTTGTGGAAACCCTAATTTTTAGGGCCAAAACTGAAAGTGATCAGAATTGAATTCTGATTGGACAGAACGATTCACCTTGCTGAGGAGAGTCAATCTATCATATTACTTTTCCAAAATCTATGGAGAGAAACCCAATAAACAAGAAACCCTGGTTTCCGCCACTGCACAATGTCTTTCTTAGGGAAGCTCTGATACCATGTTAATTTTTTAGCATTAATTCAAAATACTCTAGGATCTTTACTGAGAGAATAACATGTACAGTATATCAATGCATATCAATCATAGCAAGCATATCAATCATCACAAGATGCAAACATAAGAGACAATAGACACACAGAGTTACCATGGGGAAATCCGTAAGGTGAAAAACCCCACAACTTCCTCAGAGATAGATAGAGAAATAATACAACCAAAGTACAACCCAAGTACACAGATATAGTCTCCTCCTGGAAGCTGATCCTCCTCCTCACATGTGCACCACTTTCCAAGTGATGTAGACTTAGATGATGAGATTTAAAATAGAGATCTCCTTATCTCTATTTATACTTGTCCTATCCTGCCCAATAAACTAATGGGGTCGACTTGTCTAGCTTAACATAATAACCCATGGTTAACTTAATCAGGGCCGACCCCACACATGGTGGTCTAATAACCCATCGGCAAGTTACAACACTTGCGACACTTGTCAATACAAATGACGACGCTTCCTTATAGAGGAATAACACATCTCTATAGGAGTACAATATACATAGATGAAATACATTCCAAAGTTACATATACATCAATAGGGACACATTTGCAGGAGCCATTCCAAGCATGGTGAGAGGAGGATCCTTCCCATGGCTGTGGATGTAAGCGTTGTGTGATGAGCATCAGGATGATGCTACTGTTACTGCTCTAAATGATCAGTTGGATCATGTATATGTATATGCATCGATTGGATGCTCTGTATGATCAAGTGGATCATGTATTTGTGTATGTATCAGGTGGATACATTATATGATCGGGTGGATCATGTATGATGATATGTATCAGGTAGATACTTGGTATGCATCAGGTGAATGCATTGTATGATCAGGATGATCATGGATGACGAGCTTCAGGATGTTGCTCCAGATGACATGCATCAAGACAATGCAGTGACGATGATCAGGATGATCATGTGTGATGAGTATCAGGACGATACTCTGGATGATATGCATCAGAACGATACTCTGGATGATATGCATCAGAACGATACTCTGGATGATATGCATCAGGACGATACTCTGGATGATATGCATAAGGACGATGCTATGATGATGATCAGGATGATCATATGAGATGATAGGTATCAGGTGGATACATTACATAATCAGTTGGATTATGTGTGATGAGTTCCGAAGACACAGATGCACATGAGCTTTTCGAACATGGTTGTAGATGTGTTCTCCCAGGGTCGCGATGTAATTGCTGGGCTTTTCCGACATGGTGGCAGATGTTTTCTCCCATGGTCGTGATGTAATTACCGGAGCCATTCTCACATGGTGGTAGATGTGTTCTCCCATGGTGCAAATGTAAGGGCTGGGGCCATTCGAGCATGGTTGTAGATGTGTTCTCCCATGGCTGCGATATAAGTGCAGGGGCCATTCGAGCATGGTTGTAGATGTGTTCTCCCATGGCTACGATATAAGTGCTGGACCATTCAAGCATGGTTGTAGATTTGTTCTCCCATGGCTGCGATATAAGTGTTATGCCATTCTCGCATGGTTGAAGTGTGTCTTCCCATGGCATAGATATAAGTGCAGAGCCTTTCACAGATCATTGAAGTGTGTCTTACCATGACGGTGAATGTAAGTGCTGTATGATGTGCATCTGGGTTGTGCTTCGTGAACAATGTTATGATCAGTATGATCATGAGTATCAGGATGATACTCTGTGGCCGTAGACAGGTTGTGCAGTGGCATGTAAAAGGTCCTAGGAGATCTGATAGGTTGAGCTGTGTGCTCATAATTAGTCCTGGGATGCTCTTTCGAGGTTTTGTTGACTCACGTAATAAGTCCTGAGGATTCCACAGTATGGCCACTGATGATGAAGACCTACAGGTGGTGGGCCTGCATCCATTATAAAAAAGGACTAGCTTTGTAGAACTTCCTATGACGAGTATATCTGAGATTGATTGAGATAGCAGCAGTAGTGACGATGACGATGATTCAGTGATGATGATCCAGAGAAGAAGACTTGTGCTAGAAGACCTGTGTCGAGAAATACCTTCCTAGCTAAGAGGGAGTGTTGATGTATTTGTAACTTCGGAATGTATTTCATATATGTATATTGTATTCCTATAGAGATGTTATTATTTCTCTATACATAAGTGTTTGTATTCCTGTAGAGATGTTATTATTCCTCTACACGGAAGTGTTGTCATTTATATTGTAAGTGTCATAACTTATACTTGATGGGTTATTAGACCACCTTGTTGGGGTCGACCCTGGATGAGTCATGTGGGTCAAAGGGTTATTAGACCACCCTATTGGGGGTCGGACCAGTCAGCATTATGTTATGTGGTTAAGTTAGGGCCGACCTAGTTGAGTAAAGGTCAAGTGATGTAGTGTATAAATAGAGAGTGTGTCTCTCTCCTTTTACACATTCTATTGTTCACTCACTTCGCATTAGTGAGAGAAGAGGAGGATGCCCACAAGTGGAGGAGGAGCATGCTTCTGAAGATATCTATCTCTTGGGTTTTATCATGGTGATCCTTGTATTGATGCTTATTCTATCTCTGAGGAAGTTGCGGGGTTTTTCACCTTCTTGGTTTTCCCCGGTGAAATGTTTTGTGTCTCTTGTCTCCTGTCTCTTATGCTTGATATGTTGTACATGTTGTTCTTTCAGTTAAGATCCTAGATCATAATGTATTAAATTCTGAAAAACTAACAACAATAAGTATGGGAGATGGATTCCCCACTTAATAAACTGATTTTAATCAGAGTATTGCAACATCAAGCATGGTGGTTCCTCTCTAAAATATTCATGGAATCTCAAAGACTGAAAGTTGGGCAACTCAGTGGCAACTTCAAGACTTATAGTGGTATCAGAAGGTGTTTCCAAAATATGAAAGAAGTAAAGAGTAATTGTGAAAACATGGTTTTGATTTATTTAATTAAAATTTTGGTGTTTATTGGTGATGTTCTAGGGGATATCAAAATGAAAAAGAAAATCCACATCTCCTTACTTTTAGAAACACACAATTGTAGTGCATGGGTGGCTCTACTCAAGGTTTTAGAAGAGAATTTTTGGGAAGCAAAATTTTGGAAAGAAAGCAGGTTCTTCCACATAAATGTGTTGAAATTGCTTGAGGACAAGCAATATTGGGAGGGAGGATTTGTCATGTCCCCAAATTTGGCATTGGGTCACAATGGCCTATGCCCCTTGGCCATACTCATGATAGTTTTTCAAATTGATGCTAAGGGTCAAATAATTTCCAAGAATGAATTCCAAGTTAGTAATAATGTGAAATTAGATCCAAATGGACAAGGCGGGTCACATTGAGAGAAATTCTCAATTCAAAGTTTGTAATATACCCATCCAAATGAACTGTCATGGAGGAAAATTACTAGTTCCCTAGGTTGGGGGTTGAAGCCTTGGGATTTGAAATAAGGGGGATAATAAATGATGTTTGGACATTAAAATGGAATAAATATTTAATAAAGGATCTAAATAAATACTTACCGGGGAAAATCAAAGTGGCAATTGATCGTGAAGACACATGGAGGATGTGGGACCCGCACAAGCTAGATTGTATATGCCACATGGCATCCTCCTCTTGTCATTTCGAATCATTTCGAATCCATATGAAGCCCAAAGTTCTTGGGATGAGATGGAAGGTCAATATAATTGGAATGAATCAATTAAGGTCGAATTGGAGTGAAAGAGTAACTCCCATGGAAGAGGAAGAGCCATTTTGGAACTACTGGGACACTTGGACTAGATTCCCTAGCTCTATGACAACAATGGTGAAGATGCTATGACACCTATGACACAAATCGGACCTAAATGCTGGCATCTGGCATATATGACATGTCAGGGATAAAAATAGCCTCCAATAGGGAACTCAAGCGAGTTAGGGAAGCCAAAGAGACACCTATTCGAATTTGGTGAAGGAGGAGGCTAGAATTGGAGGGACAAGTGGCACACATTGGAATCTCTTCCCAACTTGAGTTGGCATGAATCACTTGGAAGGAATTCAACCCATGGAGGACCTTATAAGTTTATAAAATACAATAACAAATAAGGATAGTATCTTTTAATCATTTTACATTTTGCTTTTGGAGAGGAGAGCTAGTGGAGTGTTACTCTACTTGCCTTAGCACCAATTTTGAGGGTGAAAGATTCCCATCTTAATTGGAAATTGGAGAGTCCATTTGGAGCTACAATGGATTATTTTATTATAGGTTGAAGCTACATGGAAGCTCATGGTCACATCTCTTTCAGCTTGCTTCTACAACCATTCTTCTATTTCTTGGCATATTCTTGCTCCTTGAGGAGAGACGCACTTGTTGAGGTGATGAACTCTTTGGGATAGATCTTGAGGCCCCATATATTTTTAATCTGATATATATACTCTGTTTCTACTTCTCATAAGACTTTAAGGTTGAAACTCAAAGAGATTTGATGTAAAAATGCTAAACTATGAACAAATGGTGTCATTTCCCCAATACCTTGTTATTTGAACTTGAAGTGGTATCAAATTCGAATGGTTTAGTCAATGTATGATGTATTAATGTTCTATGGAGTGCCATTAATATTCTGAATAAGTTTCATATTCATTATACAAACATTTGGAGCAATATTCTTAAGTTTCATAACCATTTGTGAAGATTTACTATCATTTCCCCCTATGTCGAAACTAGTCTTTTTGTATCTGATTTAAGAGGGTTGTAGCAAAATTAATAAAATAAATGGTGATGCATATGTCCCCTATATATCCCCTACCTATTTTCATACATTCAATAGGGTCCAATAGCATTTGGAGAGCCATTTCCAACATCTACCCCATGGGGAATTGAACCCCTAATTGCTAGTCAAATTCCCTACATTGGCCAGAATTCAAAGGAGAGTTGAAGAATACTTTTGAAGACTCTAAGGAATCCATGAAACTCATAGTAATGTCCTAATACCATCCATATACCTTCTTTAAAAATTTGGTATCATTTGGATCTATTTGGAGATCAAGAAACCAATACTAGTTAAGAGAAAATGTTAATCAAATCCCCTGCCTTGGATAGAATCCTAAGGAGAGTTGCAGAAGCCTTTTGAAGACTCTAAAGAATCCATGAACCTCATAATAATGTCGTAATACCATCCATATACCTTTTGTGGCAAGTTGGGAGCATTTGGAGCCATTTGGAGATCAAGAAACCAATACTAGTCAAGGGTCGAACTAGTGGAAAAATTGAAAATGTCACCATTTAAATAAATTTCTAAAAAGGGACATTACGAAAAGTGGCATCATTTTTAGATATGTTGAGTGCATTTGAGTAAGAAATGAAATTTTTTTCATTATATTCATTACAAGTTTCTTTCTGGAAAATGTTGTAGAGATTTTTCATACTTTGAAATTTATCATTAAAAGATTTTTGAAAAGTTGTAAAAGCATTATCACTACCTTGTATTTTCTTGGCTATGAAAACTTGTTTATCATTTCTTTGAAGATTTCAAGTGTAGTTGAACTTTTCATAAAGCATTCCAAGATTGAACTTGATTCTTGCATTTTTTTATTTTCTTCCACTTTTTTATCTTTGGTTTGGAAAATTGAAGTTATTGCATTCAAAAGAAATTCTCCTTTTCACTTTTTCGTAGATTCGTTTAAACTTGAAAAGAGAAAAAGAAAAACATTTTGGATTTGGTGTTATTTATTTCATTTTTGTTGGATTAGTGAAAGATTTCTTTTGGATTCTTTTTGTAGATTTTGAACGCTTAGAAGTACTTGTTCATTTTTCATTTTCGGAAACAGAGAAAATTTCTCCTTACCTTAGTTTGGTTTTCATTGAAAAGAAAAGATTTGCATTGCATGTAGCTTAGATTTGCATTCTTTTTAAATTCTTGTGTACACCTCATGCATTCACCTAACCATCAAAGATAAAATTTAATGGTAGCACTAGGTTAATACTATAGAGAAACTTATGTGTTAAGTTAGAGACATGTTCTGGCATCTGTAAGCGTGGCAGTTGTCGTTCTTTGCTTGCACTGCATCATGGGGGCTTGTAGTTCTTCCTCGTACCAATCGATATATCGAATGGCCTTTCACATACCATTGGGTATATAGAAAGGTACTTCATGTACTCGATAGTATATCGGAAGGATCCTGTCATACGGTTGTGCATTCGACATCACCACTACGGATTTGAGCTCCCACGTACCTTGTGTATATCGGGAGACCCTTCTAGGATTCCTGTAACCATATGAGTTAACATATTGGCAGTATTGGCATGGAAATACACCAAGAAAAACACTCGAGGAGCTACTACGCATGTGCTTCAGGTAGTCGGATTATACAGTCAAGGGTACGGTCCTAATCCTCCATGGTTAGCGCTCTTAAAGATTGGGCCAATTATAACTGTTGGACCATGTGGTATATCGTGAGTTGCACCGCCTTGATAATCTCATGAGCTTCCAGACCATTGAATCCACACCTACCACATAAGTTTGTTTGCGGCTTTAGCTTGTGTATATTTTATAGTGTATTTTTATTTTTTTTGTATATACAACTCTTAGGAGAAATTTCTTTTCAGTCAATCTGGCTGATCAACCCTTAAGAAGATCCCGAAGGATTTTGAACTTGCCACCTGAATATCCCCTTAATCAGGAGGAGACCTTGGGAGAAAAAATGGATCAACCCAACACATCTATGTCACGTGCAGAAGACACTTCTACCATGGAGTTGGGGATGAACTATTCACCCCCCGCAAACCACATACCACTAATCATATGGGTCCTGTGATTGTGGCACAACCTGCTTCACATGATGTTGGCTTAGATATCTGTTCTAGAGGTTTCCAATGTAGACCCAGGTTCTTCGTGGTTCAAGGAACCAACAAAAACCCTTTTCACTAGCCCTTTCGGAAACAATATGTGAACAAACTGACATCTCACCCGAGGCGAAGTAATGGGGAGGCTACGGAATCACGCTTCCACAACTGGGTGATGAGTGCTTAAACAGATCTGGTGAGCAACCTGCTGTGGACTGAGAATCGTGTGAATTTCACCTTCTTCGCGGCTAATACTTCTACAAGCTAGGATGCTTGCGCAACTTATGCATCCAAGGACTGTACGGTTCGAACAGCGCAACAAATAACTGTGCTTCCTCTCTGGACTTAACCAACTTCAACAAAATCTACTCAGTGTTTTATCCTTTCATCAATTTCCTTAGGTTATTTATCTTGTGACTTATGCAATATGACCAAACACAATGTATTGCACACTTCCGGTGCTACGCTTCGAGTGAGTCGCATGGCGCGAACTCCACTAATTCCTGTGTTTACTTAATCAACTTATGCATTCATTCAAACTTAGAAATACTCGTGCATCTAACATTCATCTACATATGTGATACTTAACATATTATTACCATCTTCATTCTTTATGGCGAATACCTATAAAAGCAAGAACATATGAACTAATAAATGAGATCTTAAGCATTCATTGTGAGCAAATATACAGATTCAAACACATAAAAAATCACACAACATATAATTTAACGTGGTTCACCCCCAGGATGGGAGCTACGTCCACATGAACTGTTGTTATATTATCTTGGGAAGGGTACAACAGTTCTAGTCTTCGCACTCAGCTGCAGACTCTCTTCTCTCTCTCAATAGGTCTCTGCGCACGTAGCTTGAAGAGACTTTACAATGGCTTTTGGCAATACAACACTCAAGATTCAGCAATTACAATTCAACATTAACCCTTTCCCTTACAATATGCATTCTTTTATAGATCATGCCCTTAGGTCATGTCTTTACAATGCATGGGAGAAAACCCTAAGTTTTCCTAAAAATGTCACAGTTTTCCCTTAATCGGACTGTTAGGCTCTGATAGTGACTCCTCTGTCGTGGCCATGCTCTGCGCATGGTCATGTCACTTTCATCCCCCCTACCACGCGCACGCCGATAAGTATCTTTCACCCAGCCATTCATTCTCTAACGGCTTTATGCGGTCGTTCCATGTAGTGCTTCCTTTTCTTGTGTGACTGGTCGCTTTCCTTCCACATTACACCTTACCCACCTGCTTGGTAATTAGGGAGTATCTTAACCAAAAATAGACCACCGATGGTCTTACCAGAATATGTACCATTTTCCTTCCAACACTCTGTCTTGATGGATCTCTATAGATCAGGCTCTTAGCAGTGCTACTTCTTCACAATGTTGTACTTCACAGTGATGTACCTTCGCAGCATTGGCTTCCTTCTCTGTCGATGCTGCGCTGCGCTCAACTTCACAGCTCCCAAAACTGTCTTTGCCAAAAAGTCTTCAACTAAACTGCACTCAACTTCGCGGTTCCAAAACTGTTTTTCCAAAAGTGCCTTACTTGGGCCAGGCCCAAAAAGCCCCTAACACTTACATGTGGCTTGTCCCTGAGCCATTTTCATCTTCTGGTTCCAAAATTTGCTCTTCCTCTCACAGAGCTATCTTAGCAACGAACTCTTGATAGGTTGCACTCAACTTTGCAACCATTTCCTTAGTGTCCTGCTCAATCTTCCTGATGGTCTCCAACAAATCAGGTGTTATATCATCCTCAGCTTGCTCTTGCACTAATTATTGTCCTTCGCAGAGCTCCCTTAACTTTTCCTCAATCTTCTCTGTTATTTCATGGGATTCCTCTTGCAGGGGCTGCGACTTGTCTCCGACTTCAGCCTCTCTGTCTCGCAACACTTGAAGTGTTCTTTTCATTTCTTGAACTTCTAGATATCTACCAATTTGGTCTCTTGCTAGCAGGGCCTTGACCTCCACGTCCAGGGATTCTAATGCTTCCTGCTTATCCTTCAAAGTATTTTGGATTTCTAGCAACTCTGGATCCTCTTATAGCGCAGTAAATGTTCTTGTCACCTCATCTAACAAATTTTGGCACTTGGCCACTTCATTGGCTATACTCTCTGCTGCGGCTTTCACTTCCTTTGCTCTTAGCTCTACCTGTTTTGTTGGTGTCTTCAGCTGATTCTGTGATTCCAAGGATGTAATATTTGATTGATAACCAGCCTCCATGTCTTTCATTCCTATCTTAGGATCACTGACTACCGAGCTGATCTTAAGGATAGTATCTTTGAGCTCTGGCTGCTCTTCGCATTCGGGCATCTCCGCTACTACCGAAGCGACAGTGTGCTCTATTCTTCTTCGTTGGTCCTTCTCATCTTGAAGTGCCATGGATTTGTTTAATCTTTCCTCCTGCAGCTGCTTATAATTTTCTTGCAACTGATGGTGTTCAGTCAGAGCGACCAAACTTCGATCATGGATCTCTTCAACAACATACAAGTGCAGATTGTGTAGGCCCTCTAGTGGCAACATCGCAATGTCGACGTCCACATGCTTTGTGTCCTACATGCCCGAATCTAGTTGTCCGTGCGGTAACCTTATGCTTAGCGGGTCAACTTGGACTATGCGCGACTTGGGTGGCAAGGCCAAGGGTAGAGGTGTTGTCTTTGGCTGCAAAGTGTCCTCTAAACTTCCTTTTGATTCTGAGTCTCATGGCAAGGGCAAGTTGCACTGGACTTGCTCGAACTTTTCTATTATGCCTTGCAGCGTGATGAAGTTCTTCTGTAAACTTGCATGGATCACCTCATCCTTTTTATCTTTGATGGCCATCAGATATTCCATCTGCGCAGTGACCGTGGATGCGATCATCTCATAATCGTCATCATGGAGCTTTGCTTTTGATTGGGTCTTAAGAACTTTCTGCTTCTTTTTCTGGGGCTTCTCCTGCGAAGAACTCCCAGGTTCCTTTATTTTTCCTGACGACGGCTCTTCAACAATAGGTGTAGGTATTGGATTACTCTCTTCGGAGTCACTCTTGATGATCATAGGTCCTTCGACCTTATATTCAGGTATCCATTCCTTCATAATGCCATTGATATCTTCTTCGTCCATGTGATAGTTCACTTGGAACCATTCTGGTTTCTTTTTCTGTGCCTTTGGTGAAATGTAGATAGATTGCATGTCAGCAAAAAAATTGACAGTGCGAATATATTTAGTTGTTACCTCTTTTGATATCCTTGGATTGAGAACAATGACATCGCACAGCTCCTCATAGTATGTGTAGAAAACTTCAGCTGACGCTCGCTGTCTTTCTTGCATCACATTCGCCCATAGGTTCGCGTATCTGGATCCTATGCAGTCATTGCTATCAGTGATGAGGCCAACATAATGTTTTGGTCCCTTCCACCCTACAAATGCAATCAATACCATCAACCAGGTATAGTGGAAGTTGGTGGCGTGTGTCTATATCGTTCAATTCTTCTAGAAATTCGTTCAAAAGATACCTACACCAGTTAAATCTTCCTCCTGCTGTGGCCTTTGCCCCAAGGAGCACTGCACCAGCGGGTACTTCGTTAGGTCTTTCTTTTCTCATAATTTTCCCTGATAGCAGTTGTGTTACAAACCGCATAGCATCGTCGTCTATGTCGTCCATGATGAAGCCTCTCTTTCCTTTGACGACAATGTGTGTTTTCTTCATCTTCGCGATGACCTCCTTATCCCTGTTCTTTCCTTGAAATATTTGATTGGGGTCCTCTCATCGCTTGCTTAACCCCATGATGTGATGGATCAAGTCAATGTTTAGGTCGACATTCTGATCCAAACATAGATAGCCTTGGTGACTGTGCGACATAAGAGTGCACACCACCGCATTCAGTTCTGGTCTTCTGTCAAAGTGCGGGAGCCTCAACAAGTTGAGCAATCTGGATTTGACTACTCCGAATAACCAATTATGCGTGACCAACATAGAATTTCCTTTCACATCCTTCCTCTAGCACATATACTGATCTGGCTGAAATTTTTGGTACTTTGGTTCGACCGGGTCCTTCTGCATCTGAATTAGGTTGAAGTCTTTGAACTTACACTCTGCAATTTTCCCCAACATATTTCCTTCTAGTTTGACATGGTTCGAGATAGGTGGAAGTGGAATATCATACTTCACATTCCTTAGCAGCTTAATGGATGGTGCATCCTCTGCATGCGGTAAGATATACTGAGGGGTCAACTTCAAGGGTATTTCTTTGTCACCCAGCAGAACTTACAGCATTGTGGAGCTCATCACCTTTGGCTTCATCTTCGCTACCGCTGGTTCTTTTCCCTTGTCTTGCATAGTTGTAGAGTGTCTTTGCGATCATCGTGAACCTTGACCTTGTTCTGTAATAACATTCTTGGAAGGGGTTCTCATCAACCCTTCAATACCTCCATATTTAAACAACTTCACAGTGTGCTCAACTGTGAATTCGTGCTCAATCGTAGAATTTTCAGACATTCACTGGATGTTCTTGACAGAATGACCAGATTACTGATCACTCACTATAAACAAACTCAAAGTATGGCTTGCAAGAAAATTTTCAGAGTCTCTGTAACGCCCGGGAGTAGAAATACAGCAGTATTTATAGGCGCAGAGGCTCAACCGCGCCCCTCAAGGGCTAGATAAGCAATAAATGTTATGGTCATTCGACAAATCTGGCGAAGATTTCGGTCCTTTCCTTCATAATGGTTATTTCTACACTAAATGCTCAAGCAGTCGTCAGCAAAATCACTGTATAACGGCTAGTTTTTCGACCGACATTCTAACGGCTAGTTTTCTGGAGTGTCGCGTTGAACTGCGCGGCAAGTCATCACTACTCCCGGCACGGTTACTTCATGGTGCCCGATTTCTTGGTTTTGAACTTTTCCTTTTTCCCGTTCCATTCGATCTTCACGGTTGCATTTTGAACTTCGCATTTGCATGGTTCTTCTTTTTCTTTTTTTTGTCCTTCGCGCAGCTTCACTTCTCGACAAATGCTGCATGGCACATGTACCTCTTCCTTCGAACTTCGCATACAGATTCTTCCCCATTTCTAGTGCCCAATTTCAACTATACTTGACACTTAGAATGTTCCTTTTCTCCTGATCATTGAGGGTTCTGCAAAGTAGGACTATCCCGATAGGGTTTTAGTCTACTTCCATTTACTAAGCCTGATAAGGTGTTTCCTGCGAACATGGCTAACTAAACTGCGTCGCCGTTAGTAACATGAAAAATAGTATAGGGACCAAGCCAATGCATCTTAAACTTTCCAGGAAATTTCATAAACTTGCTATCGTACAGGAGGACTAGATTACCTACCTGAAAGGACTTGTTTTTGATATGGCGATCATGCCATGCTTTTTCTCTGTCTTTTTGCACTTGCTGGTGGAAGCCTGCGATGAAGCGATCTTCCTCCAACCCAACCAAATGTAGAATCATTTCTTCTAGTGCCTCTCGATCTTCCATTCCTGTACACGCAACTATTCTCAAACTAGGAACAATATACTCCATAGGCATCACTGCTTCTTGTCCATAGGCCAATGTAAAAGGTGTATGGCCAATCAATTTCTTACAAGTAATCCTATATGCCCATAATACAGATGGAATGAGCAGATCCCAATCATCCCTATTGACATTGCATACCTTGGTCAGTGCATTTTCTAGTACCTTATTGAATGCCTCAACAGTTCAATTGGCGTGTAGATGATATGGCGTGCTCCTCTGATGATGAATGTGGAATTATTTAGTCAGGGCCTCAATAGTTCTGTTTAAAAAATGAGTGCCTTGATCACTCATCAAAATATTTGGGCATCCAAACCTAGTAAGGATGCTCTCGAATATGAACTGCGCGGCAGTAACTGCGCTACAGTCCTTCAATGCCTTCGCTTTTGCCCATCTGGTGAGGTAATCAGTCGCAGTTATAATGTACCTCGCACTAGTCCTCTTTCCTGGTGGGTTAATAGGTCCCATGAAATCAATAGGCCATTTCTCAAATGCCTGAAGTGTCAACTACGGAGTCAGTGGCATTTCATCTCTTCGCGATGGCCTTCCTGTCCTCTGACAGACATCGCAGGTCTGGCAATGTTCCTTCGAATCTTTGTGAATAGTAGGCCACCATAGCCCTGCTTGCAATATCTTATGTGCAGTGGTTCTTCCTGCATAATGACCTCCCGATGCTCCTAAATGTGCATCATCCAATATGAATGGATTCTCGTGCTCTAACGCACATCTGCGCAGTACTTCATCCGGTCCCAATTTGTATAGTTGTTCTGTGATTATGCTGAAGTCTGTTTCTCTTACTACCAGTTGTTTCTTCTGTTGCATAGTAAACTTTGTCGGTGCCAACCCAGTAGTCAAGAAATCGACAATGTCTTTATAATAGTCATCTGCGAACTGTATAGAAAATAACTGCACATCAGGAAGACTGTCTTCGAGGTTAGTTGGTTCTTCTCCTGACTCAATCCTTGAGAGATGGTCAGGTCCTAATTTCAAACTACCTGGCTTAACCACAATTTCAAAATCATACTCCTGGAAGAGTAACAACCATCTGCAGATTCTCTCCCCTAACACTGGCTTATTGACCAAGTATTTTAATGTTGAGTGGTCAGTGTGCATGGAGAAGTGCACACCGAGCAAATAGTGCCTGAATTTCTGCAGTGTGTAGACCATAGCTAGGCTCTCTCTCTTAGTGATCGTATAATTCTTTTCGGCGGATGAGAGCTTCTTGCTCGAAAATGCAATGGGGTGATCAATGTCGTTTTCACCTGGTTGAGCAAGCACAATTCCCAACTCTATACATGAAGCATCAACATGTACATGGAACGGCTTCTCCCAATATGGAAAAACTAGGATCAACGAAGTTACCATCTTCTCTTTTAGCGTGTCCAATCCTTGCTCACATTCTGCATTCCATATAAACTGTGCTTCTTTCTTCAGTAGTTTATCCATTGGCGCAGTTATCTGCACATAACCCTTGATGCATTTTCTGTAGTACCCTATATGCCCCAACGTGGTGCAAAGTTGTTTTACTGTGTTTGGTGCAGGTAAATTTACAATCACTACGATCTTCGCAGGATCAACCATCAGACCTTGTCTGCACATAATGTGTCCTAAAAGAATACCATAAGGCACACAGAAAACACACTTCTTTAGATTTAGTGAAATTTGATGTTTCCTGCACTTAGCTAACATCGTTCTGATGTTTTCACAGTGGTTCTTCAGCAACCCAAAGACATTCCAATCATCAAAATATGCTTCTAAAAATTTATGCATGAAATCTTTAAATGCTGCAACAACAACTCTGGAAAAAATGGTAGTTGCATTCTTCAATCCAAACGGCATCACTGTATACTGAAATTAGCCCCATTATATGGCAAAAGTGGTCTTATGCCTGTCTGTTGGATCAATCCTGATCTGATGATACCCAGAGAATCCATCTGTGAATGATTAGGCCTCATTTCCTCCAACATTGTCTAGCACTTCATCTGTAAATGGAGTAGGAAATGGGTCATGCAACGAAGCATCATTCAATTTTCTGAGATCTATGTAGATCCTGATCTCAGCCTTAGTCCTCTTGTCCTGGATAACCATAAGGCTTATCCACTATGATTCTTCAACTAGATCAATGATCCCCGCATCGAGCATCTTATCAAGTTTTGCCTTAACTCTTTCTTTATATCGAGGATTCAGTCTATAGGGTCTTTGATTAACAGGATTCACGCATGGATTAACAGGTATCTTCATAACTCCTAAGTCGCCTAGAATACCTTTCATTTATGTAAACTTTGTCAGAAATAAATCCTGATATTCATGTAGCAAGTCTATGATCTTCACAACCGTCTGATCATCCCAGTAGTCTCCAATAGATGCGAACTTCAGCTCTTCACTTGTGCCAATGTTGACTTTTCTCATTTTAACAGGTCCACTCATGTCTAGAATTTCTAGTGGAGATCCCTCTACATTGCATGATCCTTCTGACTTAGGTATATTGACATTGTGTGGATCCTCCTCATCACTTTCTTCATGTTCTTCATTTTCCACAAGGTTATAGCATTCAAGGGCATGTTATACCCGCCTTCCCCATTCTAGTTGTAGGTTCATAGGTACTTTGATCTCCTCAAACACTATCTCTTTGAGTTCCTTCAATGCCTCGTTTATACTTGGGCATTCTGCTTTGAATATACTTTCCTTGATGATCTACAAAGCTTCATTTATGCTTGGACTTTCATCTTCAAAGCTAAAACTTCTGTTGAAGTTCGCAGTCAAGGTAGACCAATCTATAGATCCTCTATGCAATTCCGTATCTAGGTACCAATTATTTGGAGTCTTCTCCTCCAATGTGTGTACAAACAGATGAACCCATTCTGTATGTGGTCTCTCTTCCCAAGCTTGTGAACAAATTTCAATGTGATCCCTCAGATCCGTCTGTCCATTATATTTTCTAAACGTCAATGCAACCTTCTCAGTGAACCTGATCTGCATCATGCATCTGCACTGATCCCATGTTGTCAATGTCTGCTTATGCGCAGCCCACCATCTGGCAGGTGTCTCTTGCAATGCCATGTCTAGTGCTGGTATGCGATGTTCAGCTGCAATTGATACAGTATATTCTTGGATATATGAATAAACATTAGATGAACCATCATAGCTGGGGATTGGAATTACCTCTCTTCCAATCCAGCGCAGTGACTTTGTAATCTACCCGCATCTCCTAGTAGATACTTCATGCATTCTGCTTTGCCAGTTCTCCAGTCCTGCATCGGAGTCTGAGATGTGAGAATTGTCGCATCACCAACTGAGTGTTCCATCCACAGTAGGATTGATGTAGTCAGCATCATTCATAGTCATTTTGTAGATGTGGTCCAGGTCTTGAGCTCTGGATTCCTCCTGAATCATATCACTGTATCTTTCACCTTGCAAAGGGTCGAACGACGCAATGACCCTTATGTCCTGACCTTTAAAGATCATATTCTTTGTTTTCATATTTATGATGGTTAGGTTATCCATAACCCAGTCTATACACAATAGTGATGGATAAGGTTGACTATCATCCACAATTTTGATTACCTCGAAGTCTGCATTACTTCGCACTCCATCAATGTCAACAATAACATTGGCTAACCTCCCGAAAGGTATGACCTTCATCTGATTTGCTAGCCTCAACTATATGGGTGATCATGAAAACTTTGGTCTCCCCATCTGTTGCCATGTTTGCTTAGTTAATACATTTACTTCCAACCCTAGGTCTAGGATGATTTCATCCATCTCATAATATCCTATCTGTGCACTGAGCCTCATTTCTCTTCCTATTCGTTTCTGGCTCTTGATGTGATGAACTGCGCTCTCGGCAGTATCCTTCTCGATGCGTGGTTCATATTGGTGTAGTATATTTTCCAATTATACTATAGCATTTGCACTCTTCAATAGTTTCATGCAGCTCTGTAGGAACTGCGCAACAGAAGTGCATGTCTATGTTGCGATGCACGTTTTGTCATATGCTGCTGGCATATCTTGCGTCTGCGGTACTTCACCACGCAACAGGATTCTTGGTGATATAGATGCTAGCTATTTGAAGATGTCCCACGCTTCTTCAAATACTTCTTTGTTTTTATCTACGTTGAAAGCAAGTGCTTTCCCAGTATCTTTTCTTATCCAGATCGTTTCAATAGGCATCGATTTAGTGTCAAACATCCCAGAAGTCGAATCTTATGCTTTCCTATCTCTTCTTGTGGCAGTGCCACTTCGCGTCACCACATTAATACTTGGATCTGCATCCCTTTTCTCTATTGCGATCAAATGGATGTTCGGGTTAGGTACATCTTGCTTCTGTTTTTGCATTTTTTCCGCTAACACTGGGAAGTCTTCAATAACATGACCAAAATATTTACAATAATTACAAGTAGTACATGCATTGGTACAGTCTCTAGATACATGTCCTGGCTGGACACAGTTATAACATATTACCTGACCTCGGCCGCTTCCTTGTGTTGGGCCGGTATTTCTTCCTCCTCCGTGGTATCCTCCATGGCCTCTGTATACGCCTTGGTCATACTTCGCATTCTCTTTTTTCTACAGAGTTTCTTCTTGGACTCTGTATATTCCTCCACCACGCATACGCTCCATATCTTGTTTTCTTTCCTGCATCAGCTCATATTCTCTACAGTTGGATTCATCATGTCCAACCAATTTACAGAAGTTGCAGTATAAGTTCTTAGGGGTTCGCACATACTTCTGAATTAAATAAAAGTATTTTGGTCCATGTCCTCTGGTTCAATAGATTTCACACCATGGCGCTTGGTTCTGGTTTAGTGGATTTGGTGCTCCACTGTTAACATATTTTGAAAATAAAGGACAGTGTTCTCTGGTGTGTCCTTCCCCTTTGCATCCTGTACAAAATATTTCTTGTGTCTATTATTTCCCCTTATTCATATCCTGTAGCTGTAACGTCAAGGTAGCTAGCTAGTTGTGTCTGGATCTGGGACATTCCAGTGCTAGTCTCCCTTATCGGAGAACCCTCTAACTTCATCACAATTTCAAGTGCTTCTACCTACATAGAAACCTTCTATTTCATCAACGGTAGTCTTATATGGGGCAACATCGCAACTATAAACCATTCTTGGTGCTATGGCAAAGCTTAGTTGGTCCAACAGTGTCTTCAATTTTTGGTCAAATTCCCAAATTGTTTCATTAGGTTTTTGCTTAATTTCCTTTAATTCTATTATACATTGGGATTCTAACTTCAGTTTCTTGAACTCACTCAATAGTGCAGCCTTAATCTCCACTAAGGTTCTATTATGTCCCTGAGAATATTTCATGAACCAATTCAAGGCTCTATCTATGACCGTAGTGATGAGCTGCGCTCGCTTCACATCATCATCCTAAACCTACTTAACACTCCACATGGCTTCACATAGAGACCATTGTTGCTCAGGGTCTTTGTTAGCACGACGCCAGTCGACAGGGGTTCCACTCACTATCGAAACATACCACAGTCTTCCTGGCCACCATCCCGGACAGGTTTTATCCCGCCCAGCAACACCTGCAGAGCAGATGAAGTCTCACCTGAAGCATCCAGGAAGACGGAACCATGTTTCCACCGAATGAAGGAGGATGGTTGCGGCTATAAAACTTAAACTTATTGCAACACTAGTACACAGATTTTTAAGCATTGAACATGGTATTAAAGCAATATTCAACCAAGACATTCATCATTCCAACAACAGTAATTGTAAAACAAGTATTGCATCAAAGAAGCATGACATTATTTGTATAGTGCAACATCGCATTACCATAACTAAACAGGTTCAACACAGATATTGTACCAAAATAGCTTCATCATATTATCATTGTCGACCCAGATACAATGTCTCTGCAAAAACTAGATCTTTGCAATGACTCTTGACGTCAAAACATACTCGGAAGATATACAACCAATAGTAGAGCTTTGCATAATATCTCCATCATTCAATGATGCCCCACAACACTTACAATTCTTATCTATATATAGGTTTCCACCTTACAACTCTTGTCCACTTTCTAACATATTGTTAACCGACACTATGGACAAATGACTCAATATCTAACTCACCTAGTCCAAAAACGACCAAAAACCCGCATTCTGCGGTATAACTGACTCAATAGTACATAATATTTGGTCCAATGACCCAAAACCCATAATCCGCGGTATAATTGACCCACAAATGCATAAAATAATCTTCCACTCATTGCCTTTCATGCCATCTTTTGCCTTTTCGCAGCATCAGAGATGCTAGGATATCGCTTTACCAAACCGCCTGCCAACAGGCCCCCAACACAATCTTGTGGCTCGCCCTCGAGCCACGTCAACTGGAGACGATGTACTTCATCATTTTGACTTTGAAGTCCTCATACGGTTGTTCAACTGTCCACACCACCTCCTTGACTTTCGTAGCCGCTAACTGACTGTCGACCACGTCTTCAGCAGATGGGTGATCTGTAAGCTTTACCACTACCTACTGTCGACATTTCTGCATTGCCTGCAGAGCGTCACTAGCTTGCATCATGAATTTTTGGCCGCTGTCCTGGAACTCCTCTAACTGTGCCGCGCACGTCTTTTGTCACTCGTCCGCCTTGGCGACACGATGTTGCAAATCTTTTAGCTCCTGAGACTTAGTAACTTGCTCCAGTGATGGCATTGTGCGCATTTCCGCTTTCAATGTGGCCAATTGTCCCTCAGCTTCCTGTTGATACTTAGTCAGTTGTTCAACCTGCTCGTCATGAACAATGCGGCCCCAGAATTGTACAGTGTCGGACGCTAGCCTGGTTTCCTACGTCTCTAGCTCCTCCATCTGAGTGGCAACTTCCTCAATTGCCCGTCTTCATTCATCAACTTCAGCCTGAAGCGTACCCGGATTCATATAGGCCTTCAATGCCTGGTTCTCATGTTGTAACTGGAAAATCGCAGCCCCCAAGTGCTGCACCCATTGGAGCACATTGAGCTCAGTGGGGAAAACCTGCACACACTGACAGGCCTAAACAATAGTTGTCTCGACCCGCACACTTTGATCCCACAGATGGGCTTTCTCTGTAGTAAGGACGTCCTGTTCCTTCTTGAGTCCTTCGATCTCATGAGCCTTCTCAGCCCATTCCTTCCTAATGTCATCGATATCCTACCATGCCGAAGCCGCCCTGCCTGTCTAGTCCGTGACATCGCGTTTTGCCTCGGCCTCGCTTTCTTGCAATTGCAAGCACCGATCACTAACCTCCCTTAATATGTTTGTCAGTTCCTGGTTGGTCGCTATCTGCATACTGGTCAACCCTTCTGATGGCAATACGTTAACATTGAGGGCCACCATCTTCAACTACTGTAGCAATGTGTTTACTGCCGCATCTTCGATCACAATCGCTGTCGGGGGAATTTGCACATTCCGGACCCTGCGGCGTAGTGCTGATTGTGCCAAATTTTGGTACCACTGCTTCCTCTGATGCCTTTCCAGAAACCATATCATACAGATATTTTAACCGAGCGGTGATCGCATGGAACCCTTTGTCCACTTTCCTTGACATCTTGTCTGCTGCCGCATAGGATGCAGTATTGAGAGCTGTGAGCAGGCACCCAAATGTGCCTCGGCTGGCAAGGACAACCCACTGATCGTTGCATGCTCCTGGTACCATTTCGAGCGGGTTTCTTGAAGGGCCCGATCACTATCATCTGATATTGTTTTGGTCGATTCTTTCCCTGATTCATGGTGACTCTGCTGGTCCGGTGCTGATACCCGATCATCTGGGCCCAACGCCGAGCCACCGGCTTCTATATTCGCTAAACTCATGGGTTGTCGCCATGCCTTCGGCCACTCATTCAGAATAGCCTCCAAATCTTCAGATGTCACCTTATACGAGGTCTGCAACCATTGCCGATCAGGATCACGGAGGGCTTGTATATGTATGGTATGTGGCCGAATTGCAAATGCCAGGACTGGTCTGAACCACACTGTAGTTTCTTCAGATATTCACGGGACCTGTGTTACCACAGCACAAAGCGTGTCCCAAAACAGCCAAAACTGCAATTGGCAATCTCGGAGTCTCTCTAACTCCTGTACATACTACAGATTCTGATATCGCGCACCCTGTCGTTCTGCTGTAGCTGGAATGTCCATGCCCTGGTACATCCCTGGTTCCTTCCATGAGACGAAGGCGATCAACAGCAACAGCCAACTATATGTGAAGGCACCCTTTCCTGATTGGACTGCCACAGCATCCTCCGTTAATTGGTTCAATAGAAACAGAGACCAGTTCATTTGGACTCCTTCCGCGCATTGCTCTACACATGCAACAATCCCCGAGTTGCACCGGCTACGTCAACCACCCCTAACCACCTTGCAGGATAGGATCTTAATGCCCGTGAATACCACCTGATCGTTGAAACTGCTGGTGCAATACCCATGACCATCCGTTTCTAAGCCATATTTTTGTGCCAACTGCGACGCCCACTTTTTGTTGTTTTCCTTTCCTTGGATGAACTGCGATGGATCACACCTTTTTTAGGCAAGCCGGTTATGTGCGAAATTAAATCGATGGTGATCGGGATTTCTCTGTCCATCCAAAACAAACCACCATGGAAGCACGCAAGGAGTTGCTTCACGTACACATTTACTTCTGCCAACCGCTCGAAATGCGGCATGTTAGTAAGCCCTAGCAAGTCGACCTGTTGCAATCCCCATGCCCAGTCCTATGGAATTGTCGTTCCAGTGTGTCGTGATGTAGGCACATAGGGGGCCAAGGCAATTTCAAAGTATGCCACCATATCATGGTCGCTGTAACGTAGGCGCATCAACACCGGCCCAATATCCACAGAGCACTCCATTCCAGCCGGGAGCGCCGGCATCTTCACACTATACTTCTGTTTTGGGTTTATCTTGTGTGGGGTGGTATCCGGCATACTAGGAGGGATATACCCAAGGATGTCACCGGATGACAGTCCCGCCCATGGGGCAGACTCATGAACATGGTGACTAGACTACCCCACTTGGACCTAAGCTTATCCTACCATCGCGGTGGATGACCGAAGCATCCTCTTACTCTGTGGGGACTTAGAGTGTCGACCTCGTTGCCTCTTAGTGATGACTGATGCTCCCACCGGCATATTTTCAACTTTTGCTCCAATATCAATGGCTCTGGAGGACACAACTTCTTGCTCAACAACCACCGGGATGAAGGGAGACTCCACTTCGATGCAAATCTCAACTGTCTCCAGTTCGCCTGGCATACCTCGCAACACTTCATTATATGCTTACCAGAACCTTGCTCAACTCACGACTGCACTCTGCAACAAAACTGCACAATTGATTTCTCAGTGTCTTCCGATCGAAATCCACCCATTCTTATAGCTTCCATCCCAAGCCTCCATAATCATGATGAAATCATGCATTAACTCAACCGAATTTTGGCATTAATTACCAAAATCCACCATCGATCCTGCCCACCGATCGACCGGATCCATCTTTAATGTCCATCATTCAAACAAGCATCGTTATTTAACTGTCTGAGCTTTTGGCATTTATTGCTGATTTGACCTGGTCGTAACACTACTAGTTGTCGCGGGCTGCCCTTCACTCATGACACAAGCCCTCCGGCTTGTGCATATATTTCTCTGTCGGTGCACCATCCTGCCACTGATCATCCTGCAACACACTTTTTTTTTCTTGTTTTTTTTTTATGCGACTCAAGCATCACGTTGTTCCAAGCCCGACTCATAGGGATTCAACCTATGACCATTCACCAGTTTTGGGAGCATCTCCCCATCCAGATGCTGCAACTGAATCGTGCCCCCTAAAGTAATTCTACTGATGCGATACGGACCAAGCCAATGCATCTGCAACTTCCCTGGATGTTTCATAAACTTGCTGTCATACAACAGCACCAAGTTGCCCTGGTGAAACTATTTGTTTTTTATGTTTCGATCATGCCATGCCTTCTGGCAATCCTTCTCTACCCCCTGGTGGAACCCAGTGATGAAACGATCTTCCTCCAACTTCACTAACTGATTTGGATGTTCATCTAGTGTCGCTACATCATCCAGGCCTATTGCGGCCGCGATGCACAGAATCAGGACAATATACTCCATGGACATGATTGCTTCTTGTCCATATACTAACCTAAATGGTGTTTGACCTGACAACCTTTTACACATGGTGCGATAGGCCCACAACACCGCTGGGATTTTCAGATCCCAGTCGTCACAGTTCGTATTGCACACCTTTGTCAATGCATGCTCCAATACCTTGTTGAAGGCTTCCACCGCGCCATTTGCTTGCGGATGATATGGTGTACTCTTTTTGTGTTGTATTTGCAGTTCCTCCATCAATGCGCTGATGGTGCGATTGAGAAAGTGGCTTCCCTGGTCACTCAGCAGTATCTTGGGGCAGCCAAAATGAGTGATGATGTTATCAAACAAAAATTGCACCGTTGTTGCGGCGGAACAATCAACTACTGTTGCTACCTATTCCCCTAGAGTCAAATACTCTGTCACTATGATAATGTAGCGTGCACCCGTGCGATTCCCTAGAGGATTGATCAGTCCTACAAAATCCACTGCCCATTTGTCAAACGGTTGCAATGTCAACTGAGCCATGAGTGGCATCTCATCGCGTCGGGATGGTTTTCCAGTTCGTTGATAGACATCACAAGACCGCACATAGTCCGTCACATCAGTATGCAGTGTGGGACACCACAACCCAGCATGCAACAATTTCCTAGCAGTCGCCCGACTGCCATATTGTCCTCCAGCTACTCCTCCATGCGCTTCTACTAAAATCCACGCTTTCTCATGCAGCAAGACACACCTGCACAATATTTCATCAACACCCATTTTGTATAACTCTCCTGCGATTAGCTGGAAGTCTGTAAACTTGACTACCAACCACTTCTTCATACTGGTGGTAAACTCGTCTGGTGCAGTACCCGTTGTCAGAAACTGAATGATTTTCGTAAAGTAGCCATCTGCAACCTCAACCCAAAACATTTGAGTGTCCGATAAACCATCTTCAATGTTGGTCGACTCCTCTCCTGTATCGATCCGCGAGAGATGATCAGGACCGTCATTCAACCGGCCGGGCTTCACAATGACTTCAGAATCGAATTCCTGAAAAAGAAGTAGCCAGCGACATATCTTCCCCCCCAACATAGGCTTATTGACTAGGTATTTCAATGCAGAATGGTCGGTGAAAATTTTAGAGTGCCCACCCAACAAATAGTGTCTGAACTTCTGCAGCACATAGACCATTGCCAGACCATCCCTCTCAGTAGTAGTGTAATTCCTTTCGGTGGAGGACATCTTTCGACTTGCAAAAGCAATAGGATGATCGAAGTCGCCTTCTCCTGGTTGAGCCAATACGACACCCAATGCAATTGATGATGCATCAACATGGACATGGAATTCCTTACTCTAGTCTGAAAATACCAATATCGGTGCTGACGCCATCTTCGCCTTCAATGTTTCAAAGCTGTCGTGACATTCCGAGGTCCACTAAAATAGTGCATCCTTCTTCAGCAATTTTTCCATAGGGGTAGTAATCACTACATATCCCCTGATGAATTTACGATAATACCCAGTATGCCCCAAAGTCGCCCGCAACTGCTTAATAGTGGTCGACGGTTGAAAGCTCAAAATGAGTGCAATCTTAGCTGGATCAACCAACAACCCTTGCTTACACACAATATGGCCTAGCAATATCCCAAATTGTGTACAAAAGATGCATTTCTTCAAATTTAGTGATATTTGGTGTTGTCGGCATCGCTCGAGCATCAACCACAGATTGGCCAGATGATCGCGGATCAATCCATAAACTTTCCAATCGTCCATATATACTTGCAAGAAATTCTGAATAAAGTCTTTGAAGGAAGCAACAACAACCCGTGAAAATATCATAGGTGCGTTCTTAAGGCCGAATGGCATCACCGTGTACTGAAAGCAGCCCCATTCAGTCACAAAATTTGTCTTATGGCGACCTTCCTTTGCAATGCGAATCTGATGGTATCCAGAGAACCCATCTGTGAATGAGTACATCTCCTGGCTGCCCACTCCTTCAAGCACTTCGTCAGTAAATGGGATCGGAAAGGGGTCATGCAAGCAGGCATAGTTCAACTTTCGTAAATCCACACAGATGTGCACCTCCCCAGTTTTCTTATCCTGCACCACCATAGGACTAATCCATTCGGACTCCTAGACGGGTTTGATGATACCATCATCCAGCATGCGATCAATTTCTTCCTTGACCCTCTCCTTATGTCACGGATTTAGCCGATAGGGTCGCTGCCAGACCAGCTTAGCATCCAGTTTTAATGGAATCTTCATCTCCCCTAAATCGCCCAGAATCCCCTTCATATCAGAAAATTTCATGGGAAATAAGTCTTGAAACTAATGGAGAAACTCGGTGACCTTGGTCATCATCTCATCATCCCAATAGTCCCCAACATTTGCAAACTTGGGAGTGGCCTCTGTCCCAATATTAATCTTTCGAAGCTTCAAAGGCTGACTGAATGGATTACTTGATGCATCAGGTGGTACCACATCGCGACTTCCTTCGAACTCCAGGATGTTGATGTTCCATGGATCGTCACCACCTTTTGGTCCACCGATGATGTTGAAGCATTCCATGAGGGGTTACATCTGACAGTACATGTGCGGGTCCACCGGGTAGGTTGTCAGAACAACCCGCAAGACTACATCACGGATGAGTTTCAATGCATTATTGACATCAGGGTTGGCATCCAAAAAAGTGAATGTCTGGGTAAAACAGACCGTCAACTCCCCCCCCGTTGTAATTACTTTGTGCAACTCAGCTACGGTGTACCATGAGCACAACATCTCATCTAAGGTATGAATAAAAGCATGGACCCATCTTGTGGTCACACTACCCATAGCCGCTGACACTCCATCAAATGATTGCAAGGATTATTCCGACCATCATACTTACCGGTGTGGTAAGCCTCAGTATCACCGAATCAAACCAGCAGTAACCTTCGACACTATGACCAACCTTCGATGGATTTCTTGTGTGTCGCACACCAACGTGTTGGAGTAGCCTTCAGTGCTTCTTCCAATGCAAGCAATCGTTGTGGTTCTGAAACTCATTCCTCAATTTTTTTCAAAAAGTCGGCTAAGCCGGGCATCCCCTCATAGACTGGCAGTGTGACCATTTTCGTCGCAATGCGGCATAGGATTGGGTGACTAAGCCACATTTTCGGAGCAATACCTCGTGCAACCAGTTCTGCCAATGTTCTAGCGCATCATCAGAGTCAGAAGATGCAAAGCTCTCACTGTTCCATCCCAGCTCACTATTGACAGTAGGATGAATATAGTCTTCAAAAATGTTGAATGCATGGTCCCATCTAGTGGGATCGTCATCTTTTACGGGCTCAATGTATCGACGTCCTTCAGCCGGATCCAATGGGGCTATGACTCTAAGATCGCAATTCTCAAAGGTCATCATCCGCCATTTGAAGTTGATTACAGCTCCACTATCATTAGCCCATCCAATCCCCAATAGTGCGGGATAAGAGCTTCCTCCTTCGAAAACTTCTATGACATCAAAGTCGGCATAGGTTTTCATACCCTTGATATCTGCCATCAGCTGCGGAACTTGCCCAATGGGTGTTAATTTCGCATGGTTAGCCAACTGAAGCTGTACATGATACTAGCTCAATGGGGGGCTCCCCATTTTCTGCCAAGCCTGCTTGGTTAAGATGTTAACATCCGAACCAAGATCAAGAATAACAGAGTCGACATCTTAGTCGCCAATCTGAATGTTCATTCTCATCTCCTTACTTGTCTTCCGCCATTGTAAAGAGTTTACTGCAGACTCTTGTCGTCCTTTCATGGATCACTGTAACCATCCCTCAATATCAGTCAGGGCAGTTGGGTCTCGGGGCAACAATAGACAGCTTTCGAGAAACTTTTGTAGAGTTCCGAATGGTGTTGACAGACCTGCCTCGGTTGTAGCATCAAAGAAAGGAGGCATATCGCAAACAACAGCCTTACCGCAATCTTTTTCCAAGGTGCGACGCGCCTAAAGGAATACCTCCCGCTCAACATCGATGTCAAACGATATAGTCTTCTGTCCCGCCAACCTAATCAACTGCCGTGAGCTATCTTCCCTAGTCGTCTTACCTCCACAAGTTACAACAGCAATAGAAGCATCTTGCAGTCTCGGTTCTGCAGAAATTGTTACAATATTTGCACCCTGCGGCTGATTCGGTGGCACGATCCCCGGTTGATTTACATTTTGATTTACGTTCTGATTTAGCTGCGGATTCTGGTTCTGCATTGGTTTCTATACTTGGTTCTGGGCGGGCTGCAGCATCTGGGGTTGATTCTGCAATTGTGGAGCCTTCCCTGCTTTCCATCGTGCAATCAGCTACGGACAATTCTCAACCGTATGATCGTTAACAAAGCAGAACGTACACTGGTTCTGCAACAGTGGGCAGTCTCACTCATAGTGTCCCCATACCGCACAGTGATAACATTGAACAGGTCCACGACCACCTCATCCTCCTCCACGACCAAATCCTCAGCCACATCCTCCCCAGTATCCTCCCCGAAATCCTCCCTACTGCGGGTACTGCAGTTGATTAAACTGTTGCTGCACTGGTGCCGGTTGCATTCCTTGCCCTTGTGGCGCATACTGGAGTTGTTGTACATACTGTGGCTGTTGTGGAGCCATCTGCATCGGAGCATATTGTGGCATGAACTGCAGCGATTGTTGCTGCTGCGGTGCAAACTGCATTTATGGTTGAGGTAGCGGCTAGGCTACCTGCGGCTGTGGTTGCGATTGTTGTGCAGTATGCTGGTCGTCCTTTACATAGAATGCATCACACATTCTTTCTTGTAGCAACCCTTATGCATGGAAATCCTTGTCATCGTGACCCACCAATTTGCAAAATGTACAATAAAGATTCCTTGGGGTTGCGACCATTTTGTACATATAGGGGCAATTGTCATGGTTGTGCCCATATACATGGCAGACGTGACACCATGGCATGCTACCACCTTTCAGTGGATTTGGTGCTCCTTAAACCAAATAGTTATGGAAGTCGGGGCAGTTATCCTTCGTATGCCCTTCCTCTCGACATCGCGTGCACCATACCTCTTCATGCAGCTCCTTTCCCTTCTTCAAATCTTCCAGCTGTAAGGTCAAATTAGCCAGCTGAGTCTGTATCTACAACATCCCGGCTGCATTCTCTCCAATCGGTGACACCTCCAATCGCATTGCAATCTCCAGAGCTTCACTAGGCGTCGAGATGTTTTGCTACATCAATGGCATTCAGATATGCAGGAGTAACGCCGCAATAAACCACTCCTTATGCTAGATCATACTCATATCAAAACTAACCCTTGCCATAAGTGTCTTGAAACGCTAATCAAAGTCCCACATAGACTCAGTGGGATACTGCTTAATCTCTTTAAGCTCTGTGATGTACTGTGCTTCGGATTTGGGCTTCCGAAACTCAGCGATTAGTCCCATGTGAATTTCATCCACTGTCTTTGTTGGAGTACCAATAGGAACCTGTATAAACTTCATAAACCAATCCAAGGCACGACCTTGGAGAGTTGTTTCCAGTTTCCCTTTTTTCACATCATCGTCAGTGATCTATTTTACTGTCCATACAGCCTCACATAAAAACTAGTACTATTCAGGGTTCTTTGTCCCACTCCCATTGAAAAACGGTAGCTTAGCATCATCACCCACCATTCTGGACTTCCTTCCTCCTTTCACTGTACTACTACCAATTAAATTTTGTGGGATTGACAAACTTGGCGGTGTCGAAGTGGTATTTCTTGCTATCTGAGAGATAGTGAGCGAAGGTGTGGGTACGTTGGTGTTGGGGTTTGGTCCTACCTCTATCCTGGGCATAGCCTAGTTGTCCTTGTCAGTACTGTGAGGTCACTTCGTCCTGTGTGGTATTCCTTCACAGTCTTGCGGTTCGACTGCAGCAGGACCTTCTCCCGTCCTCTACCTCTTTTCCTGTCAGAACCTCACTCCTCCCCTCGTAAGACCACTTTCTTCCTCGGCTTCACTCACAGTCTCATCATGACCTGGACCCATCTACCCCTTAACATTCCATGTACCTCCCCCCAACTATCACGGTACCCATGGCCCCCGCCCACCAGGCTGTCTACTGATCAAGATTCATCTTCAATATACCTTTTTCGCAAATAAACATCTTGATCGACAGTTGAAGCGATAGTAAAAACCTACCCCGAGGTTCGCAGAAAAAATATCTTTCGGCTTCACTATAGGACTTCTGAGTATCAACCGCGAACTCTGTGATATAGCCCCCTAGGATGCTATCAAACCACACTTCGACAGCCCATGATGCTTTATTATCAACTTCCTGCAGTTCCTGAATCAATTCGGGGGTCCAGGTCGTTGGTTCACCACCTTGGAAGTTCCTCTTTTGGAAAGTCAACTTTGCCAACCATTCGAACAATAGGACCGGGAACTCATAGAAGAACCATTCGTGCGGACCATCGTGAATGTCTCTATATACCCACTGTCCTACTGTCAGCCGAGTGTTTCGGCTTCTCTCTTCAGTGAATTCCTACAACTTCTGATCAAACCATTCTTGGATCTTCGATTTCATCGGGTGCCACAACATATCCTCCTTTCACTTCATACATGGTCCCGGAAATGGAACCATTTGTTAGCGCGACTCCAGTCGACAGGGGTTCCACTCACTGTCGAAAAATACCAGAGTCTCCTTGGACACTAGCCCGGACAGGTTTTATCCCACCCAGCAACACCTACAGTGCAGATGAAGTCTCACCCCAAGCGTCCAGGAAGAGCAAACGGAACCATGTTTCCGCCGAATGAAGGAGGATGGTTGAGGCTATAAAACTTAAACTTATTGCAACACTAGGATAGATATTTTTAAGCATTGAACATGGTATTAAAGCAATATTCAACCAAGACATTCATCATTGCAACAACAGTAATTGTAAAACAAGTATCGCATCAAAGAAGCATGACATTATTTGTATAGTGCAGCATCGCATTACCATAACTAAACAGGTTCAACACAGAGATTGTACCAAAATAACTTCATCATATTATCATTGTCGACCAAGATACAATGTCTCTGCAAAAACTAGATCTCTGCAATGACTCTTAACGTCAAAACATACTCGGAAGACATACAACCAATAATAGAGCTTCGAATAATATCTCCATCATTCAATGATGCCCCACAACACTTACAATTCTTATCTATATATAGGCTTCCGCCTTACAACTCTTGTCCACTTTCTAACAACTTGTTAACCAACACTATGGACAAATGACTCAATATCTAACTCACCTAGTCCAAAAATGACCAAAAACCCGCATTCTGCGGTATAACTAACTCAACAGTACATAATATGTGGTCCAATGACCCAAAACCCGCAATCCGCGGTACAATTGACCCACAAATGCATAAAATAATCTTTCGCTCATCGCCTTTCGCGCCATCTTCTACCTTGTTGCAGCATCGGAGATGCTGCGATATCACTTTACCAAACCGCCTGCCAACAGTCTTCTAGACTCGTTCCTTTAAATATCAGTAGTTTTATGTCGTCGGTCATTCTCCTTCTTGGTGGCGCAAGGTTCTGAGTGGGATTTTGGATAGTACTGCACGGATTGTTCTGAATCGGGATATTCTGAGACAGTATAGTCTGATTTGGAATGGTATGAGTCAGAATGGTTTGAGTACCTACTCCTGTGATGTTACTAGTACTGACGCTCTGAGGATTAGGAGTATTAACAACGGGAGGGTTCTGAACTAACGGATTCTGAGAAATAGGAGGTGCGTTAGTCACAACCGGTGGATTCTGCAGAGTGATAGGCTAATAAGTGGCTGATAAGTAGCTGATAGAGGTGTGGTCTGACTATTAAGTTCACATGGTATTTCTCTATCTACGTGGGTTCCATGCTGTCTAGGATTTTTCTCGGTGGTGTACTTGTATCTCTTTCTACTTCTCAAATTATGTGTTTCTTCGTCAGAGTCACTATATATGCTATTTACCATGACAGACTCAAAATTTTCACTGCATTCTTAAAACGCCTTTCTCAGCTAAAAGCATGTTAATATATAAGTTGAAGTTGTTTATATACTTACCTTTGAACCCTTTGAAGAACTCTGCTTCGGTTGCGCTGTAGGATTTCAACGTGTCCACAACGAACTCTATCATGAAGCCTTCTAGTATGCTGTCAACCCAAAAGTCAATTGCTCGTGAAAGTGGGCTATCTATCTCTTTGAGCCTCTTAGTTAGCTCTGGAATCCACTCGGTGGGTACTTCTGGCTGAAAATAGTTCTTTCACTCTGCGAGCCTCGATATCCATTCGTGCAACTCATTTCCAAAGGATGCCCATAAAATCTCGTGAATATCCTTCCATAGATATTTGTTCAACCACTCTACGTCAGAGAGATGTGGATGTCTATTTTCTTTCCTTGCAAAGTCTCTTTTTGTCTTGTCACACCAGTCCCAAATCTCTTTCTTGCTTGGATGCAAATTTTCTGCACTTAACGGAATCTTTTCTTCCGAGCACATCACTGTTTCAAGTGCGGAAACTCATCACGGATTCTTAGCGCGGAAAAAGAACCATTTGTTGGCTTAGATAACTGTTCTAGAGGTTTCCAATGTAGACCCAGGTTCTTTGTGGTTCAAGGAACCAACAAAACCCCTTTTCACCGGCCCTTTTGGAAACAATCTGCGAACAGATTGAGGTCTCACCCAAGGCGAAGTAATGGCTGCGGAATCGGGCTTTCACAACTGGGTGATGAGTGCTTAAACAGATCTGGTGAGCAGCGCGCTGCGGGGCTCGTGCTACGGACTATGGACAGCGCGAAGTTCACCTTCTTCGCGGCTAATACTTCTACAAGCTAGTACGCTTGCACAACTTATGCATCCAAGGACTGCGCAGTTCAGACTTGACCAACAGGACAACGCAACAGATAACTGCGCTTCCTCTCTGGACTTAACCAACTTCAATGAACTCTACTTGTGTTTTATCCATTCATCAATTGCCTTAGGTTATTTATCTTGTGACTTATGCAATATGAACAAACACAATGTACTGTGCACTTCCGGTGTTGCGCTTCGAGTGAGTTGCACGGTGCGAACTCCCCTAATTCCCGTGTTTACTTAATCAATTTATGCACTCATTCAGACTTAGAAATACTCGTGCATCTAACATTCATCCACATATGCAATACTTAACATATTATTACCATCTTCATTCTTTATGGAGAATACATATAAAAGCAAGAACATATGAACAAATAAACGAGATCTTAAGCATTCATTGTAAGCAAATATATAGATTCAAACACATAAACAGTCACACAACACAGAATTTAATGTGGTTCACCCCCAGGATAGGAGCTACGTCCACAGGAACTGTTGTTATATTATCTTGGGAAGGGTACAACAATTCCAGTCTGCGCACTCAGCTGCAGACTCTCTTCTCTCTCTCAATAGGTCTCTGCACACATAGCTTGCAGAGCCTTTACAATGGCTTTCGACAATACAACACAGTATTACTCAAGATTCAAGAATTACAATTCAACATTAACCCTTTTCCTTTAAAAATGTGCCCTTTTATAGATCATGCCCGTAGGTCATGTCTTTACAATGCATAGGAAAAAACCCTAAGGTTTCCCAAAACCGTCGCGGTTTTCCCTTAACCGGACCATTAGGATATGATAGTGACTCCTTCGTCGTGGCCATACTCTGTGCGTGGTCAAGTCGCTTTCATCCCCCCTGCTGCGCTCATGTCGACAGGTCGCTTTCATCCAGCCATTCATTCTCTAATGTATTTATGCAGCTGGTCCGTGTAGTGCTTCCTTTGCTTGTGTGACCGGTCGCTTTCCTTTCGCATTACTCCTTACCCGCCTTCTTGGTAATCATGGAGTATCTTAACCAAAAATAGACCACCGATGGTCTTACCGGAATATGTACCATTTTCCTTCCAACACTCTGTCTTACTGGATCTTCGTAGATCGGGCTCTTTGCAGCGCTACTTCTTTGCAACAATGTACTTCGCAGTGTTGTATCTTCGTGGCCCTGGCTTCCTTCTATGTCGATGTTGCGTTGCACTCAACTTTGCAACTCCCAAAACTGTCTTTGCCAAAAATTCTTCAACTGAACTGCGCTCAACTTTGTGGTTCCAAAACTGTTTTTTGATCATTCGATGGAAGGACATTCTGGAGCTACATATCGGATCTTCAGTCAGCCCCAGGATGACACTGTATCATCATCCTTTGGTCCAACTACATCATTTTGGGACACTTCTTTGGGACACCATGTTTCTGATTTTGAGTCACTTCCGATGGTGGAGACTCCATTTTATAGGCTTCCTTCATGGATCCCTAATGACGTCTTTCTCCAACCTGTTTATGAGACTATCGATCGTTTATGAATGTTTGATAATGAACTTAGACGACAGATTTTCCCACCTATACCTAACCCGAAAGTGTCAGGTATTGAACAACATTCCCCAATCCGTTCTTTATCACCAGGAAATTTGACACCTACCGTGACCACTTATGAACCCGGTCAACCATCGTTCCTGATGAGTACACCTCAAAGTCAGGAGACCATTTCAACACCTTATTTGACCCCAACCTCTAGAGGGAAACCTTCAACCACTATTAATTATGTCACTGGGACACTACCTCCACCACCCCCACCTAAAATATCGAGGGGAGGATATAATCTACCTATTAGTCTACAGTCAAGTGGAAGTAATCCCTTTGTTAGTAGTCAACCTTTTGTTACAGGTCAACCTACCACTAGTGGTCAACATTCGGTTATCGGGCACACTCCAGTAAGTGAGAAATTTACAACTAGGGGGGAACCCCTAGCCAGTGGATATAATCTAGCTAGGGGACATCACTGAGTTAGTGGACATAATGTGAGTGGAGGAAATACTTCACATCCAAACTATAGTATGGTTGGTAGTTCTCTTCCAACCATGGGAAAACCTACGTGGACACATCACATGGGGGGACCATCTATTTGGACCCAACCCCCATGGGGGCATATTTTTCCACAACATCATAATCCTATTATAGGACATAATTATCCAGGAAATATTTCTCCTAGATTACCTCATCCAGGAAACCCGAACACCCCATGGGGGCACCATAACATCCCACCGACTAGACCTCCAGTAGGCGAGCCACCCCCACAACCTCCACCAACTGTCCCACCACCTCCACCACCATCCGGTCCACCACCACCACCACCACCCTATTCTAGAGGAGGCGGACCCCCACATTCTGACAGAGGCCCACCTTATTCTGGAGGAAGAGGATCCCCACCTTTTGGCGGAGGACCACATTATTTTGGAGGAGGAGGACCCCCACCATCCGGCAGAGGACCACCTTATTCTAGGGGAGGCGGACCCCCACCTTCTGGCAAAGGACCACCTTACTCTGGGGGACGCTAACCCCCTTTAGGTCCACCTCCCAATGTAGGAGATGCACCACCTGATGGCCAATTTCCTACAGGAGGACCTTATGACCAATTGGTCCATGGACATCCTACTGATACACAGATGCCTTATCAGTATTACCAATATCCACAGCCAAACCAACAGCTACCATTTCTTGCTACACTATATCTGCCAGACCTATCACGTTTGACTAATGATCCCATTTATCATGGCACAAATTGGCTTGCCATTCTTGTGAAGTTCCATCGGACAACCCGAAGTTTGACGAAAAACTCGGTGAGGATCCTAAGAACCATGTAATGACTTATCATTTATGGTTCTCCTCCAATTCCTTAATGGATGATTCCATCTGTTTGAGTTTATTCCAACAGAGTCTTACTGAAACCTCCACAAAGTGGTACATCGAGCTACCACCACAATCCTTTCCCGATTTTTGATCTTTGGCTATGTTATTTTTGACACATTTTCAGCTACCTATCCGCTACGAAACCGACACAGATCTTTTGACTTCTCTCTGTCAAACTATTTCCACTCACATTTCTGATCATATTGATGAGTGGAGGAGGAGACGACGTCTGATTAAAGATCCCTTTCCAAACCAACTTCTTGCAGATTGGTTTACGAAGTCATTACTGCGTATCATATCTAAAGATGTAGCTATGGGTGGGGTCGTCACAGAGGAACAAGCTATTATCGTGATCAGTACTTAGAACTTGTCTATGCTCAATCTGGCACCTTATACGATATTGTTCCTGATGCACCCCACCCTATGTACGATCCAGCAAAACCAGCCATGGGATCTGATGCCGATGGCATCATTGGTTCCGTTCACACGCAGCCTGCTACACAATCCAGTGGATTGCACAACCACCATGGATCGACTCCACCATCATCCCAGGCTGATAACAAAAAAAACATATCACCCATCCCTGCTGCCCCCGAAGAAGTGAATTCAGTTCAATCTGCTTCACCTCAAAATTCTAGTGGTAAAAAGAATAACAAAGGTAAAAACAAAAATTCTTCTAACTAGTAGGAGCCCATATATAACAATCCCGACGACACCAAACAAAAGAGAAAGGTCAAGTATCCTTATTTAATGTGTGGTGGTGACCACTTCACCAAAGAGTGCCCACATCAAGACGAGGTCCAAAATTTCCTTAAGGGGAACCCAACACCCGCAGTCTTAGTTGATCCCTTCCCCACACAACAACAACAGATGATCATGCAAAAACCATCTCCTTCTCAAGGAGAAACGTCCTTCACCTCTCATGTTCTCATGATGCAGAGTGAAATGGTCAACCAGAATACTCGATCATGTTCATATGACTCTCCTCCTCTGAAGGAATATGATGGGGGTAATCCTAAAAAATTCCCTGCATCTACATCTAGCATTCCATCACCACAAGGTCCTCTCATCATAGAGAAAGATTTATTGTATTATGTATTGTGTCCACCCAAGAGCACGATTAGAAAAGCCACTTTCAATCCTAATGCTCGGGCTACTCATAACTACAATATAGTAGAGGACTTAGCACAATCCCCTTGTGCTATGTCGATGCTAGAAGTCTTACAAAACTGTCCCATTTAGCGTAATACCATGTTATCCATGATTGGAGCTGTAGACCTGGATTCCTCCAACACCATTATGTTCAAGTTAGAGTATTTCAAGTCGAGGATTTCCCACCAACTTGCGTTAGAAATTTTTACTAACATTGCTGGGAAAAACATCCATCATATTGTCCTAGACGAAGAAGCCTCTACCTCGGTTATGTCGTTATCTTGTTGGTGAGCCATTGGCTCTCCCGAGTTGAACCATTCCCCAACTACATTGAAGGCCTTTGATGGAAGTGGCTTTCAACCACACAGATTACTACAATCTTTGACCATTGAGTTGGGCAGAAAAATCATTTCCATCAACATGGAAGTCATGGCTGCCCCATTGGATTACAACCTCTTACTTGGTCACAACTAGTTCTATTCCATAATTGTGATTGCATCATATATCTTCCGCATTGTGCAATTTCCCGACCAAGGGAAGATTGTCACTATTGACCAATTAGACTTCTGTACACCTGACACCACTACTCATCTTGCGGACAATGTCCCTCTTTTAGGACACTCGACGCAGATATATGAGAGTGTGGGGGTAGGACTCCTTCAATATTCATCCCTCATGGGATTCTTTCCAACATCAGATCCCCCTAACCATGTTTCCACGGTGAACATGATTTCATCCTCACACTACTCAAACGATCAATGGATTGTGCCTGATCTAGACCATCTGGATACGATTAGAGATGTGATGCCTCTCAGCCCTATAGAAGCTACATACAAGGCCATCCAATCGACACCTAATTTACCCAATATTCACTCTATCGTGGAATCCACTTCACGTTCTCTTCCATTACAGCGGAGCTCATCCCAACCTGATCCTCTACTCCATACTTTTCATTCTGATGAGTCAATCATGGAGATTATGAGCGTGGATGAACCCCCATGGGAAGACCTCCACCATAGATCACCTTTCCCTCCATCGTCTGATTCAGTAGAGAACGCTATTGAGACGATTGTTTCACTGTATGTCTTTCCTTACCCTCAATCTCCTATCCTGACAGTGGATATGGTAACAGAGGGGAACTTAGCTAACATCACGCCTACCATTGCGATCAAATTCTCGGTTAAAACTGGAGTCGATTTGGCCTTCAAATAAAGGAATATCAAAGTTAACTTGAACCTTGAAGGGTGTGGCTCCTCCGAAGTGACTTCATGATGATCCCTTTATTGCTGCTAGCATCCGTCGAAGGATTTGGGCAAAATTTTCTATCAATCTCGTTCCTCTGTCGTGCGAGGGATTCCTTAAGCAACAACTTGATAGGGTCTCCTGCTCTATCATTTCTCTTTTCCTTGGGAATGGGAGGTGGTTTGGGCCAATGAGAGTTGTTTTACCCAAGTTTAATTAGTTCAAGACCCAACTCTCAATATCAAGATCTCATTGGGGACATGCACTAAGAGACAATATAAATCAAATTTCTCTAATACCTCTGATCCATATTTATTTGAGAAACAAAATGAAAGAGTATATATAGAACCACATACATAGATATTTTGCAAGGAACACAGTGATACAACAAACTCAAATGCTATTAATTGAATGAAACATGACATACTATAAAATAAAAGCAACTAGAATGGCGGTAGCTTTATCTTTGAGAAGAGATGTGGTAGCTACGCTCATTCATCACAAGCTGATTAGAAAAGGAGGCTGAAGGGCCTTTTTACCATAAGCATGAGGAAAAAAACCCTAAACATAAAAAACCTAACCCTAGGAGATGAACTGTAGAAAGGTTTGTGGGGCCTGACGTGGTTAGTTGAGGTGTCAACTTCTCGGTAGCCCATTGGAAAGGTCTAGCCAAGAAGTACACATTTCTCCCATTGAACTTGCCTTTGATTTGGTCTAGATTGTGGCATCACAAAAAAATTTCGTTTAAGGCCTAAAAACGACCATGGAAGTTTTGGACATGAAAATCCGTAAAAAATGGAAAACTGAAAAAATTGTCTTGAGCTTGTGGAATAGGTGAGTGGCCACCAATACCCACCTAGATCAGTCCTCTAACTAAAAAAATTATGAAATTGAAAAATGTTCTGAGCTAATGGAATAGGTGGGTGGCCACCAATACCCATTTGGATCATTTAGGATCTAATTCCTTGGATTTCTCTCCTAACCATGGTTAAGGCCTCAAGACCCATCTCTGTTGCAAAAAATTGTAATGGTACCCATATCTCACTCGAAGGACAATGATACCCTATAGAGGACATGTTTTGTGGTTTACAACATTATTTATGGCCCTTGATCCTTAATGGATTCATTAAGAAACCGAGGGTCTTATTATCCTCCCTTTACCATGTGTGATGAACCTGCAATAAGTAATTAAAGAAAACACATGAAATAGCAGAAATAACAGAACTCAGAATCACTTTTATATTGATCATGGGCCACTTCGAGGGGGTAACCTCCTTTGAGAAAGCTCAATACAATTAACTTCATGGTGCCTTCATTGGTCTCAACATAAACTTATATACTAAGTGTAGGCGCCAATACCATGGGTCAATACCATGTGTCAATACAAACCATGGGCCAATACAAAATATGGATCAACCATTACTATGGGATGACTTACAAAGCATATGCGTCCAACAACAATAATACAAAGTATGGATCAACAAATACTACGGGATGACTTACAAAGCATATGCGTCCAACAACAATATACTAACAAAGTAAATAGAAGGGTTGACACGGGTTCCTAACATCCCCTCTCCCTTAGAAAAATCTTTCTCCTCAAAGCTTTAGATGTGGAAATTGATGCAGAATTTGAAGGAGTGGTTCCCCTGTAGCATCCTCGGCTTTCAATCCAGTCCACTGACGCCTGTTGAGTTTCAGGGAGGATTGCTTGGAAGGCTTTAGATGAAGAAGGACCATATCATCTGTGTGAAAAGTGCGCTCAGAATGGTGCTGATCGGCTTGTTGTTTGAGTCGAATTCTTGCCATGTGAAGATTGTCCTGCAGAATGAGAAGAATTTGATCGTGGTTTCGCAGAACCGAGTCAATTTCCTAAACTAGGGAGCTGTTGAGTGTGTATGGAAGAAGAAATGGTGGTGCCTGTCCATAAACTGCTTCATATGGTGTCCTTTTAGATGTGGTATTATACCACTGGAGCGCTTCTAGGAAATCCATAGAAATAGCTATCCACATCTGTGTAGGGATGGGAAAGGGTTCGAGCAGTCTCGAAAGGAGTGTCGTTTCACCCTTGTTGACCTGGAAAGTGTCACACTCAATTATCATCTGGTGAATTTTCATTTTCAGTCCCTCCCAAAAGAAGTTACATTGTTCCCGATCATAGGTTTTGAGGAACCCAGATTTCCTTGCCGATGAAGAAGCGTGGATTTCATAGAAGAGATAGCCCTGTTGAACAGATTGAAACCAATTTGGAATAAGCAGAGAAATAGCTGTAAGAGAAACTGGGTCATCAAATTGGCAAGACGGAGCATCTGCCACCATATTATCCTTACCCTTCTTGTAAGTGATGGCATAGTCATAACCCATGAGTTGGATAACCCATTTCTGGTGTGCTGGTGAGGAAACCCATTGTTCCAGAAAATGTTCCAGACTCGGGAGATCAATCTTGAGGCAGAAATAATTTCCTAATAGGGATGGTTGCCACTTTTGTACTGCATACAAAATAGCCATCATTTTTTGCTGAGATGTAGATGCGGCTAAATGCTTACTGGAAAGGTATCTTGAAGGCAGAAATCCCACTGGTGCAACAAAGACACCTGCATAGCTATCCAAGGAAGTAGTGGAGACCATTGGTGGTTGCATCTAAATGGAATGGAGTTGAGCGATGACACCATGTGAATTCTTCTTAAGGATCTTTTCCAGGCGATGTGAACTGATGATGCGGAGAGACCCTTGTTGTAAGCCCATAAATTTGTGTTGTGTCCCATTGACTGAAAACTCCATCCAAAGTTCAGCAAAATCCCATAAGATGGGGCCAAGTGTGTGTAACCATTGAACGCCCAAAACCACATCACATCCGCCTAGGGACAAGGCAAACATGTCAGAGCGCAGGTTATAATCTTCCAGAGAGATACACACATTTTGACACTTCCCCTTGCATGTTAAATTTTGAGCATTAATTCACAATACTCTAGGATCTTTACTGAGAGAATAACATATATAGTATATCAATGCATAACAATCACAATAAGCATGACAAGCATCACAAGAATCAAAAGCATGAGAGACAAGAGACACAGAGTTTCCATGGGGAAAACCCTAAGGTGAAAAACCCCACAACTTCCTCAGAGATAGTGAGAGCAATGGCTCAACCAAAGTACAACCAAAATACACTGAGATAGTCTCCTAGTAGCAGATGATCCTCCTCCTCACTAGTGCGCCACTTTCTGAGTGAGAGAAGTGTGACTTTCTGAATGATCAAAATAGAGATCTCCCGATCTCTATTTATACTAACCTGTTTGCCCAGTTACACTATGGGGCCGACTTGTCTATCTAGATACATCCACAATATAATATATATTTCAGGGCCGACCCCACACATGGTGGTCTAATAACCCATCGGCAAGTATACACACTTGCGACACTTGTCAATCCACATGACGACACTTCCTTATAGAGGAATAACACATCTCTTATAAGGGTACAATAAATATATATATGAAATACATAGATGAAATACATTCCGAAGTTACATATATGAAAACCTGGCTGAAGCATCTGGGGCCTTTTTCATCCTGTCCAGATCTCCCGGGAGCAAATTACATGCCATAGGACAAAACCTCGTAAGAGCATCTCAGGATGTTATGGGTACACAACTCCGACCTGAAGATCTCCTAGGGCACAAATTACATGTCCTCCCAGAGCAATGTCTCGAAAGAGCATCCCAGGCTGTTATGGGTACGCAACTCCGACCTATAGGATCTCCCAGACATGCTCATCTGCACAACCTAATCCACGGCCACAAAGTATCATCTGATACTCACCATACATAATCCTGATGTACACATGATCATCCTGTTCATCATCACTGCAACATCCTACTGCATGTCATCTGGAGAAGCTCGTCATCCACGATCACCCTGATCATACAATGCATCCATTTGATGCACACTAAGTATCTACCTGATACATATCATCATACATAGTGTATCCACCTGATACATAGATACATGATACACACAATGTATCCATCAACATACATGATCTACCTGATCATACAATGTATCCACCTGATACATATACAGATACATGGTCCAAGCATCCAACATGATGCATATACAAAATACATACAAATGATCCAATTGATCATATCCAATATCCAACATGATGCGTACATACATATAAATGATCCAATTGATCATATCCAGCATCCAACATGATGCGTACATACATATAAATGATCCAACTGATCATATCCAGCATCCAACATGATGCGTACATACATATACATATAAATGATCCAACTGATCATACAAAGCAGAAACTAGAACATCATCCTGATACTCATCATCCAATGCTTACATCCACAGCCATGTGAAGGATCCTCCTTCCAGCATGATTGGAATGGCTTCAGCAAATGTGTCCATCACTTCTTCCTCGAAGTGTCCTCGATCTGAAGAACACCAAGCCTCTCCCTGAAGTACTCAAACTTCACCTTGGCTAGTGGCTTCGTCAGTACATCTGCAATCTGCTCATCCGTCGCAACATACAAGAGCTTCACAGCTCCTCTCTACACCATATCCATGATATAGTCATATTTGATCTCTATGTGTTTCGACCTATCATGAAACACTGGGCTCTCAGACAGCTTCACACAACTCTGGTTATCGCAGAAGATACCAGTAGCATCCAATGGGAGATCAAATAACTCAGACAGTAGCTTCCATAGCCATACTGCCTCACAACTAGCTAAACATGCTGCAACATACTCTGCCTCAGCTGTACTCAGTGATACATAGGACTGCTTCCTGCTAAACCAAGAGATCACACCTGATCCCATACTGAAGTAGCATCCAGATGTGTTGTTCCTATCTGCAGCACTGCTAGCCCAATCTGAATCAACATAACCCTACAGGTTAAACTTTTGATTCGCTTCATACTTGAGCCCATAATCCACTGTACCCTTCAAGTACCTCAGAACATGCTTTACTGCAACCAGGTGAACACTCCTTGGATCCATCAAGAACTAGCTCAATTTGTTCACAGCAAAGCAAATATCCGGTCTCGTGTTTGTCAGGCACATCAAGGACCCAATCATCTGACGATACATAGAGACATCAATCGGCTCAGATGAAGCATCACATAGAAGCTTCAGATTCGATGCCATAGGTGTGGCCATGGCATTGCAATCCATCATCCCAAATCTCTTCAGGATATCTACTGTGTACTTCCCTTGACCAAGGAAGAACCCACCTGCACTCTGCCACAACTCCATACCTGGGAAATAATGCATCATTCCCAAATCTTTCATATCGAACTCAGCAGCAAGCTTCCTCTTAGTATCTGCAATCAATCTGTCATCTCCTGTTACAAATAAGTCATCCACATACAGGAGTAGAATCATAGGATTCCCTTCTTCAACCTTGTAGTAAAGGTTGGAATCCGCTTTACTCTTGGTAAAGCCCAAACTAGATAGGAAACTGTCCATCCTACCATACCAAGTTCTGGGAGCTTGTTTCAAGCCATACAAGGCTTTCTTCAATCTGCACACATATGACTCCCTGTCATGTATTTCGAAACCGAGTGGCTGCTCCACATATACTTCTTCTTCAACTACACCATTCAAGAAGGTAGTCTTGACATCCCTCTGGTGTATTTTCCATTTCATTGTTGCAGCCAGGGCAAGTACTGTTCTGATGGAAGTATACCTGGCTACAGGTGCAAATGTTTCTTCATAATCTATTCCCTCTTTCTGAGAGAAGCCACGAGCTACAAATCTTGCTTTGTATTTCTCTACACTGCCATCTGCAACATGCTTGATTTTGTAGATCCATTTGGAAGTCACAACAGACTTCTCTTTAGGTCTTGGGACAACATCCCAAACATCATTCTTCATTATTGATTGGTATTCCTCAACCATGGCATCCTTCCATTCTTTCTTTTCCGCTGCTTCTTCATAACTGGAAGGTTCTTTGTTCATAATATCACAGAGTAAAGCAACATAGCTAGTATGTGATCTGGTTCTCTTCTTTGCCCTGTGTTCTTCTTCTAGAATGCCAAATCTTTCTGCATCTTGAATGAGCTCTCTAGACCATGCAGTTTTTCTCTTGTGAGAGTTATCCTCATGGGATGGATCTAAACGTTCTTGCGGATCTTCAAACTCACGAACAACTTCTGGAATTGCTTCAGTCATGGTAGTGTCTTGAAATCTAGTTTCCTTAGGTTCTTCATAAACTTCGATAGGTTCCTTCCTTGATTTGATGAATGTTGAGTTTTCATCAAATGTCACATCCCTGCTGACATCAATCTTCTTGAACCCTGGAAAGTATATTCTGTAAGCCTTGTAGCTTTCACTGTAACCCACGAAGATACCCTTCTTTCTTGAAGGATCTAGTTTGGTCCTCTTTTCCTTTGGGACATGAGTGAATACTGGACAACCAAATATTCTGAGATGGCAGACTTCAGGTTTCTTACCAGAAAATACCTCTTCTGGTGTCTTGTTGTCCAATATCTTGTGGGGTGTTCTATTCTGCACATATACAGCTGTTCTAACTGCTTCTGCCCATATATGCATAGGTAGATCTTGGTCATGTAGCATTGCTCTTGCTGCTTCCATGATTGTTCTGTTATTCCTTTCTGCAACTCCATTCTGTTGTAGATTGTAAGGAGCAGTCAACTCCCTCTTAATCCTTGAATCACTGCAAAGCTTCTTGAAGTCACCTGAGGTGAATTCTCCACCATTGTCGGATCTGAATGTTTTGATCTTCTTGTCAGTTTGATTCTCCATCAAGGTTTTGAATTCCTTAAACTTATCAAACACCTCATCTTTGTTCTTCAAGAAGTATACCCAAGTCTTCCTGGATAATTCATCAATAAATGAGACATAGTAAACATACCCACTTAGAGAACTGGATGACATAGGACCACATACATCTGAGTGGATGATTTCCAGGATATCCTTTTCCTTGCTTTCACTGCTTGGGAAAGCCTTCTTAATGTTCTTACCTTTTGCACATCCTTTGCAAACACCTTCATGTTTGGTCTTGATTTCAGGAAGACCCTCTACAGCCTTGCTTGCAATTGGAAGTGCCCTATAGTGCATATGAGTAAGTCTTCTATGCCAAAGTTCACTTGGCTCCATGGATTCATGCACCATGGCATGTTCAGGTTGTCCCTTCAATTTATACAAACCTCCCTCTTGCTCTCCAATCACTATTGCATCATCTATGGTCTTTCCCTTTGGCCACATTAGGACTTGGCCATCCACAAATCCAACCCTCATACCTTTTGCATCCAATGCAAAGATGGAGAGTAAGTTCTTCTTTCATCTTCAAAGATTTTCCAGAATCTAGGTTGTAGGAGGCTTCACCACTTCCTTTGATTGGGTATTGATAATCATCCCCAAGTTTCACCTTATGGGGTGATTCATGTTCAGATAGGTTCACAAAAGATTCCTTAAACCCAGTCATGTGTTTGGAAGCCCCACTATCAATTAACCAATCATTACAACCCTGGGAGATAGTACCTAGGAGAGAAGAGATCAGAACATACTCTTCTTCACTTGATGAGTCATCATTAATATCATCACTTTCTGCCCTAGCCTTCTTCTTGGGTGGTTCATCATCCTCGATAGCATGAGCATGAAACCTTCTTTTGCTGCCCTTCTTCTTCTTGTTGAAGTTGTGGTTGTCCTTCTTGTTCTTGGGACAATTTATGGCAATATGTCCTTTCTCATTACAGGTGAAGCATATTCTTCTTTCTTTGAAGTGATGTGAAGATTTCTTGGAGTGAGATGGCTCTCTCTTGGACTTCCATTTCTTGGTGTGAGCTGTGAGAGCTTGATCTTCATTCCCCATCTTTTCTTCTCGTGCCACAAGCCTTGCTTCTTCTTGTGAGCATTCTTCCTGTAGTCTACTAAAGGAAATCAGCTTCTTTCTTGCACAGATTCCTTGAATGAAGGAGTCCCATGACCTAGGTAAGCCATTCAGAGTGGTCATGACAACTTCACCATTCTCCACCATTTCATCCACTGCTTCTAGTTGTTCCTTGATCTGGGAGACCCTTGAAAAATAAGATTGAATGGTTTCTCCATTCTGAAACTTTACTCCTTTCAATTGGTTCCGCAGGGTCATCTTCCGATTTATGTTCTTCTCTTCAAATAGCTTGGTCAAAGAGTCAAACATCTCTTTGGGTGTCTTTAGAGAAGACACATGGGGTATGAGATGGTCTTTGATAGAATCAGCAATGATTCTCTTTGCCTTGACCAAGTTCTTCTTATGCAATACTTTGGCTTCTTCATCCTCTGGGATAGGGATGTCTTCTTTTATATATGAGTCCAACTCATTCTCTTCTAGGATTAACCCAATCCTATACTTCCAAGCTCGGAAGTTATCAGCCCCTTCAAGATTATCCTCAAGCTTGGTGTGGTGAGACATTTTAAAGAGTACTTCAAATGGAAATAGAAAATATTTAGGTCTTACCACTTGAAATGTTGAAAACTGGATCTGGTCCCGGATTAGGGTTTGTCAGAAAAACCCTAAAAATTCAAAATATGAATTTCAACTTTCTGAAAGGATAGAAATATGTGCCTTAATGAGCTGATCAGCGTGGTGCATTCAGAATTTGAGATCAGCAAAGTTTTACCCTTCAGATTTGACCTTTTGTCCTCTCGGGTTCACTAGGGAGAGCCCTGAATTAGGGTTTGAGTTTCCCGGGGATCTACCCAGCCAAAAATCTCGATCTAAAGCTCTAAACTTCGATTTTTGCAAGGAGCTTCCAGCTATGTCTTCATATTTCAGAAATTCCTATTTTTGTGGAAACCCTAATGTTTAGGGCCAAGTATGAAAATGCTCAAAATTGAATTCTGATTGGACAGATGGATTCTCCTTGATGAGTAGAGTCAATCTACTATACTGCTTTTCCAAAATCTGTGGAGAGAAACCCAATAAACAAGAAACTCAAGTTTTTATCACTGCAAAATGTCTTCTTCACAAGTTAGCTCGGATACCATGTTAAATTCTGAGCATTAATTCACAATACTCTAGGATCTTTACTGAGAGAATAACATATACAGTATATCAATGCATAAAAATCACAATAAGCATGACAAGCATCACAAGAATCAAAAGCATGAGAGACAAGAGACACAGAGTTTCCGTGGGGAAAACCCTAAGGTGAAAAACCCCACAACTTCCTCAGAGATAGAGAGAGCAATGGCTCGACCAAAGTACAACCAAAATACACTGAGATAGTCTCCTAGTAGCATATGATCCTCCTCCTCACTAGTGCGCCACTTTATGAGTGAGAGAAGTGTGACTTTCTGAATGATCAAAATAGAGATCTCCCGATCTCTATTTATACTAACATGTTTGCCCAGTTACACTATGGGGCCGACTTGTCTATCTAGATACATCCACAATATAATATATATTTCAGGGCCGACCCCACACATGGTGGTCTAATAACCCATCGGCAAGTATACACACTTGCGACACTTGTCAATCCGCATGACGATACTTCCTTATAGAGGAATAACACATCTCTTATAAGGGTACAATAAATATATATATGAAATACATTTCGAAGTTACATATACATCAACAATGCAAGGTAAGGTTCCCCCATTGGAAACCATGGCTTCAAAGTTGGAGCAAGGATGGACAAAACAATCATCCTGTTTGGCGATTCGAGGGTCAATGAAGTTATGAGTGCTGCCCGAATCAATGAGTATTGTAAGAGGAAGCTTCTTGAAGTAACCCCTGACCCGCATTGTTTGGGGGGTGGTGACACCGGATAAAGCATGGAGAGATATCTCTAGTTGGTCGTCTTGATATGGAAGGTCAATAAGCGGCTCCTGAATGTCGACCTGATCATCTGGTGTATCTAGAGCCTCTTCACCAACTTCAGAGGCAGGCAGAGAATCCACATCCAAGAGATAAAGCTTTTGTTGAACACATCTATTTCCCCAAGTGAATTTTTCATCACAATTATAACAAAGCCATTTTTCTCGGCGTGCCTGCATCTCTGTTTCAAACAAATGCTTGATAGGAGTTGGTCGAGGAGCTGGCGGGATGGGAGGTCGTTGAGAACCCATATTTCAGAAGGGAACAAAAGTGGGTTTGGAGCATTGTTGGGAAGCAATCTTGGCTTCTGCCAACTTATCCAACCCCAGGGCTTCCATCATTGTGTTGGGACAGAACATTTTGACCTCTGTGCGGATTTCATCCTTAAGACCACTGATAAAACAACTCCTGTAGAAGTCATCAAACAAACCTTCTGTGTGGTTGGCTAGTTTCTCAAATTCTGTCTGATACTCTCTCACAGTGCCAATTTGACAAAGTTTAGTGAGTGCCCCAGTGAAGTCATCAAAAGTACTAGGACCAAATCGTTGCAAAAGGAGTTTGCAAAAATCTGTCCATTTTGGCTCATCATGAGCCTTGATGTACCAACAGTACCATTGAAGGGCTTCTTGTTCCAAATGAAAGGATGCAAGTGGAACTTTTTGGACATCAAAAGTATTATGCAGACTGAAATACTGTTTTGCACGATAGATCCATCCCGTCAGATCAGTACCATTGAAGCGAGGAAATTCAAGCTTCGGACCACGGAAAGTGCTAGAAGAAGAGAACCCATTCGCTGCAGAAGATTCTGGTTGTCGGTTATTGTTCATGGCTGAATGCTGAAGATGGAGGATGATAAATTTTTCATCCAGATCTTGGAGTTTGGTTTGGATGGCTGCAATTGCTTCCTCCATGGTTTTTGCTCATATGTGGGTGACAACCATAACCAGGAGTTATGGCAAACCCTAAAAATAGACAAATGTGGGATTTCAGGTTTTGGGAAGTGGAATTTGGGATAGTGTCCTCAGGAATGAAATATGCAGAATGGGATTACAGGGGTTCTAGGGAAGTTTCAAGGGAAACAGAGTGAAAACAAGGGAGATATCGAGAAAAAACTAAAGGGATCTGAAGCAGATAGATCTGCAACCGCGCGGAAGTGATCGGAAACAGAGAAATCTGAAACGGTGCCGAATGGATCGAAAATGGCTAGATCTAAAATAGATCTGAAACAGCTGGATCTGGAATGACTTTCATAATGGATCTAAAACGGCTGGATCTGAAATAGATCTGAAATGGTTGGATCTGGAATGGCTTTCAGAATGGATCTAAAACGGCTGGATTTGAAACGGTACGGCAGTGATCGGCAACAGTTCAGCTGAAAATAGATATGGACCCCAGGTATGTGCGACTTCCTAATAGTTTAGGGGTTTCACTCGGCCACCAATGTTGTCTGACGGCTTGCGTATTAGGGCAGTACCCCTCACTCCACGGCTCAGGTAAAACTGATAACCACTTTGCCACAAATGACAGCTCTTGGTTTACCTCACGGGTGGGAACTAGTCAATCAGGTAGGGTTCGTTGCCCTTTTCACTGGAAGGTCCTCTCAATGGGCCAACTACTTTGGGGTTCCTGTGGTACTCCTCACAATTATTTTTAGGGCTTATGCCCAAGTACTTCCCACAGTTAAGCGGATAGGGATTATTCCCAAATCCGAAGCTGCAACAGATGCGAAAAATTTTTTTTGGCAAAAATTCCACGCAACGAGCCCAATAAAGTGCTCTGATACCAGATGTGATGAACCTGCAATAAGTAATTAATGAAAATACATGAAATAGCAGAAATAACAGAACTCGGAATCACTTTTATATTGATCGCAGACCACTTCGAGGGGGCAACCTCCTTTGAGCAAGCTCAATACAAATAACTTCACGATGCCTTTATTTGTCTCAACACAAACTTATATACTAAGTCTAGGAACCAATACCATGTGTGAATACAAACCATGGGCCAATACAAAATAGGGATCAACAATTACTACGGGAGGAATTACAAAGCATATGCATCCAACAACAATAATACAAACTATGGATCAACAAATACTACGGGAAGACTTACAAAGCATATGCATCCAACAACAATATACTAACAAAGTAAATAGAAGGGTTGACATGGCTTCCTAACACCATGACCAATTCCTTAAGATACCCATTCCTAGTATATAAGATTTCACAATGGTACCCATATTCCACTTGGAGAACAAACATCACCTCTAAAGGGTCTATGTTATTGTTTTAGATCATGTTCATGGTTAATGATCCTTATATATCCATTTATGGTGTAAGGCCCTTATTTTCCTCTCATGACTATGGTTGAGACCTCAAGACCCATCCCACTGTGCAAAAACTCTTAAGGGGTGTATGTTGCGGTTCATGGTCTTGATCATGTCCCATTAACTCAAGAATATTATGTTAGGGAATAATTCCCTCAATTTCTTCCCCAACCATGGTCCAATACCCTCTAGTGCACAAAAATATCATATTGCCACTCATATCCCACTTTAAGGATAATGAAATCCTATACAATGAATGTTTTTTGGTTTGAGGTCTTGTTCATGGTCCTTTCTCCATAGATGCTTCATATAGGTCCTACGGGCTTTGTTTTCCTTCCTTTCCCATTATTAAAGCCTTGAAACCCATCCCTACTACCCGAGGCATTTAGGACCAACCATACTCCACTTGGGCCAAACATCCCCTTTAGAAGGCCCATGCGATGGCTCAAAACTTTGTTCATGGCCCATGAGACCTAAATGCTTCATTTGAAGCATAATTACCTTTTTTTCCTCCCCTTACAATGGTCAAGTCCTCGAAACCTATCCCTCACATAAAAAACCTCCTAAGAGCATCCAAATTACCATTGAATGTCAAATATCCTCGTTACAAGGACTATGTGGTGGTTTGAGGTATCAATCATCGCATAAACATTCATTTTATTTTTATTTTTATTTTCAAATTAAGCAATTATTCATGTATAAACATTTAAAAAAACATGTAAATATTTTCAATACCTTTCCAATGAGCTAAAGAACTCCAAAACTAATGTTGGGGTAGAAAGTTATGGCTAAATTACTAAAATAACTTTTGTTTTTATATTACAAATAACATCTATACATTTTGGAATATGGGCTTGTTTTGGAACACACGCACATTATTAGTGCATGCACGTTCTTGTCCATGCGTATTTGGAAAAAAATGTGGTAGTTTATGTGATGGTTTAAAAGCCACCAAGGCTGTTGTAAAAGGAAAGTGTGCACATTTCAAAAACATGCACACATTCCTACCTGAGCGTCCCCATTGTCATTTTGTTGGCCATCTACTAATTGGGGAATCCACTCCTTTCTTAACGGATACACTAGAAGAAATGGATATCAAGCTTTCCTTCTCAAGGAAGGCTATGGTAGTTGAAGCCCCTATAGATGGACCAAAAGACTCCATGAAACAAATGCCTTCTAATGCCTTCCATTGAGATAAGTAGTTGGTTCCTTTTTAGAACTTTAATCTCCCACTTTCTAATCATGGTGAGTTATTATGACTCCAATGGTGTGGGAAGAAGAGAAAAAAATGAAAAATTGAGGATTATAATCATTTTCTTTTATTTGTCTCATGCTTTGAGTATAAAAAGAATATGATTTTCATTTTACGATGGAATAGAATTGTAATTTTTTTCTTGAAAGAAAAAATAACTACTCTACAAGTCAAAATATTATCTCCTAATCTTTTAAACACTTTCTATTCACAAGCTCCTTAAAATATTAAGACACACAACTATACAATTATAAGAGTATCCTATAAAGAAAGATGATTCTACATACTTTTTCTTTTTCTCATAAAAACTATACACTTGAAATTGGTACCCAATCTCATTGTAAAATTATTCATAACCACACCTTCTCATCTTTATTAATATGATTCAATAAATAATATTTTTTATAAAAATGAGAATGAGTTAATAGGAGACAAACTTAATCTTTATAGGGAACTTTTATTTTAATTTACTTATTTTTCAAAATTCCCATGATTTAAATTATCTTAAATGAGATGAACTTGAAATAATAAATTGAAAAAAGGAAAACCAAAATTTATATAAGAAAACAAGAGAAAAGCGACACAACACTCATGGAATAATAGACTAATGGATGCAAGTTATTCATAGGACTTGGACTATGTACTTTGGGTCTTGGGAAGAGATGTGGATCTATTTGCATTACTTTAAAATAAAATTAAAAGCATGATTGCACTTGTATAGCTTCACATTTCATCAATAAAATCCTCTCATTTTTTCTTTAAACAAAAAGGACAAATGAAAAACAAAAGAAGTTTGGTGTATAAAGTCAAAGTTGATGATAGGTACGCATGCCAAATTTAAAGTACAAATAAGATCATTTTTAATCACAAAAAAGATACAGGGCAATTTAATACAATTTTATTGAATTATTAAATAGAGAATAATTTAATATAATTTTAAAGAATTATTAAATATAATATATTTATATGATTAATGTTATATGGTACAATTTGGAGTGAATTAATATGTATTTTTAATCAATTGTAAAAGATGAAATAAATGTACTATCCAAATTATTAAAATAACTATAATTTTTTTTTTTTTTTTTTACTTTGCTATGCTGCAACATAATAATTTACATTATAATCATCTCTAGCTTTCTCTCTTCAAACCTTTTTGTTTTTTATTTCAAGATTTTGTATTGGGAAACCGTGTAGAGGAGAATTTAATCCCTATCGACCTTCACCCACCACGAATTATGAAATACGCAGTCTGCAATTTGTGTCGATTGAATTTCATTGAATTAATGGATAAATAGCACAGGGGTAATTTGCCATTGTTTAATAGAATAAATTAAAATACATCATCATTTAGCAGGCTGTAGGGTCTGTTTATCACAATATTTTTTGAATTCTTTTCTTTTTATTAATGTTTGGAAAATTTTTGAATATTTATTTGTATATTGTTGAGAGTAATCAAAGTAAAATTTATATTTTACTACAATATTTTTTTATTTTTTTATCTTTTTATTAATATTTGAAAAAGAATTAATATTTATTTTTATTTTTGTTAAATTAAAGTAAATTTTATATTTTTCAAATTTAAATCAATAAGACTAAAAGTTATCCAACAATAGATTTTCAAATTTTATATTTTTCAAATTTAAATCAATAAGACTAAAAGTTATCCAACAATAGATTTTCATAATGTTAAATTAAAGTAAATTTTATATTTTTCAAATTTAAATTAATAAGACTAAAAGTTATCACAACAATAGATTTTCATAAGTTTAAAATATCATTTTTAAAAATAGAATATAAACTTAAAAAATAAAAATAAAAAATAGAATTTAAATGATGAGAATAACATTTATACAACGCATGAAATGTGATCAGAAGCTTTTGACAACCAAAGTAATGTGAATGGAAAGATGTTTCATTTACCTGAAGTAAGACAACTCAAGTTAACTTCATAATGATCTATAAGGTGTTTGCATTCCAAACAAATTTGAAAGCAATTCTCAGTATGTCTTTTCCTTTCAAAATACAAACAATAGCAAGTCTCTATATATGTCCTTACCTTTCAAAATGTATACATGTTTACCTGTCAGGTAAATCATTGTCCTTGACATAATATACCTTATCAGTTTACACAAGTTATATATACAAGCGTGAACTTTACCTTGCCAGTTCACACAAGCTATATATACAAGCCTTCACTTTGGAAGGGAGCAAAGTCCCACATGACAGATTCATAGTTGAGTTAGCCAGGGTTTTGTTACAAAAGTTCAGTGTGTATAGAGCTTTAAAGATTATTTTATGAGTCCAGTTTGAAAATCTAGTTTTATTGCTCTGTTATACAAGCTTGTTTCCCCATATCACGTGACTGTGGACTCAATTTCTTCATCACCAGTCACCCTGACTTCTTTATCGTTGGGATTATCCATGCTTTTGAAACAGCGACTTAGCCACATCATGAACACCATTGCAATAATTCCTCCAACTGCAAATAAAGATGACCTCATTGCTCTTGACAGTTTGTTCCCAATGAAACCTACAACCTGTCCACAAACATTTAATTAGTATTGTACTCGACATTTTGTACAAAACCAATAGTATCCCTTAAAACTCGTGATAACTACTTATTATGTTAAAGAAGGAAAGGAGAAAAACCTGCAGCAGATGTCAGAAACCATATAGATTGAACAACTGATTTCATAGAAACGGGGGCCTGTGAATAAGCAAATTTCAATCCAGTGATACTAAACGATACTTCTGCTGCTGACAGTAGTACATACTGAGGTACCTGCCAAAGAATTGCGTTTTGTTTTGTTGTTTCAATTGGGTATGCTAAGATGAACAATCCCATATGCTCCTTATTATCCTGCTCAGAATCTGAAAAATTGTTAATATTTGAAGTGGTTCCTTTATCAATCGCTAGCTGGAGCAATGCCGATGTGAAAAATGCAACAGAACACAGGAGCATTCCCAGAATCATCCTTCTTATCCCTTTCATGGAAACTCCATGCTTCTCCAAGAAAGGATAAATCACTTTGTCAAAAACTGGAATGAAAATTAGGAAGAAGAGTGGATGTAGAGCCTGTCAACAAACAATCCTGATCATGTTACTCATTAAATCATGTTACAACTTACACTAGTTCTATATATTAGTGCCATGAAATTCGTCATATATCCTTACTGTGTGATCTCATGAGGCTTCTCAGGAGAAATTTTCCTTCTAAAAGTGAGCCAAGGGGACAGTGCTGCTTTATCAACTGTCGAGGAAAGTAGGAACCTCCTGGGAAATGGGAGAAATAGAATTCAGAGTGCCATTCTAACTTCTAATCAGATTAAGGGGTTGAATGGGTTCTTCTGACTAGATAATGTTTGAATAAAAATGAAAATATGTTTGTGTAGCCAGGTGCTTACAACCCAGTAGGGGGGAGATGCCAAGTTTGTCAGATTACTTAAAGTAAGGTTTTTATCTATATCCCCTCATAACTTATCAAAACAAAAAAGTAATTAAAAAATACTGCCTACTCATAAAATAAAATAATTAACACCAGCATAGATCCATCTTAAACAGAAATCTATTAAGCACTAAGAGAAATCCTATTTCTTGAGATGTGAATTATACTAGTTTTATCTCAAATTCTTAAATACAGTTAAATGTTTCTAGAAGAAAGTTGAAGCCTACATAAATGCCAACAACCTACAAAGATTCATATTTGTAAGAAGGTTTGTTGGGTTTAAAGCTTTGCCAATAAAAAGACTATGGTTCTAAGTTACCAGTTTCATGTATAATCATCCTCCTTCCCTCTTCTACTAAGAGTGATCGACTGGTAGTTTTGTTAATGAAGTGAATTACTTTGGCTCTATGCTTAGCTCATTAGTGAAATGAAATGTATGAACGAGTATCCTCCCTGGAACTGTGTACCCTTTGTGAAATCTAGGCAATATGCTACAGGAGACCTCCTCAGGTCAACATGAATATCCAAAAAGACTACTCAAAGGCCCCAATCCTTAAGCAGCCTGATGAAACCACAGTGTAATAACATAGTTACAACTACTTTAAAAATTTAGAAATTTGTAATAATTTATGATAAAAAAGCACATATTTACAAGACATTTTAAATACTTCAACACCCAAAACCAAAAATAAAACTGTTTTCAACCCTAGTTTAGTTTGAAGTCTGAAAATATCAACTTAGCAACAGCAAGGAAAGCCTTCTTTCCTTTTGTTACTGAACAAATAAAATGATTTAACTTTTTTTTCCTTCATCAACCATGGTCAAGGCCCCAAGACCCATGATGATAAGTACATAAAATGATTTAATGATGCACATATCCCACTAAGAGGTCGATGATATGGGCCTGTATGGTTCTTTAAGGCCTATTTTAGGGACTAGGACCCTAGAAGCTTAATTTTGGGAGGAAGTCCCAAAATCCATCTATTGTGTCCAAAACCTTATAATGGTACTCATATCCAGCTCAAGGGAAAAGGTGCTTAATATATGGGTTTTGTGGTGGCTTGAGAAATGTTTCATGTCGATAAGACCTAAAAGATTAATTTAGGGATGAAGGACCTTATTTTCCTCCACCAATCAGGGTCAAAACCCAAAGGCCCATTCATACTAGACAAAAACTCCTAATGATTTCCCTATACCACTCTTATGCAAAAGATTCATTTTAGAGGGCCTGTGTTGTAATTCAAGGCCTTGATCATGAACTATTAGCCCAAGAATATGCATTTAGTGATCTGAATTTATTTGAGAAAAAAATGAAAGAGTTTATATATAACACCACATACACAGATATCTTGCAAGGAACAAAGTGATACAACAAACTCAAATTCTATTAATTGAATGAAACAAAATAGACTGTAAAATAAAAGCAGCTAGAATGGTGGTAGCTTTATCTATGAGAAGAGATGTGGCAGCTACACTCATTCATCACAAGATGATTACAAAAGGAAGCCAAAGTTGATTACAAAAGGAGGCCAAAGATGACTACAAAAGGAGGAAGAAGGGCCTTTTATCATAAGCATGAGGAAAAAAACCTTAAACGTAAAAAACCTAACCTTGGTAGATGAACCGTAAAAAGGTTTGATAGCCCTAAGTTTGTTAGTTGAGGTGTCAACTTCTTGGGGGTATAAATTTTGCATACGATCTCCATTTAGGGTGCTTGGTATCCCGTTAGCAAGTAGCCAAGAAGTACACATTTTTCCCATCTAGACTTGCGTTCGACTATGTATGGACTATGGTGTTGCCAAAAAAAATCATTTAGGGCCTCAAAATGGCCATGGAAATTTTGGATACAAAAATTCGTAAAAAATCCCAGACTAGAAAAAATGTTTTGAGCTCGTAGAATAGGTGGGTGGCCATCGATACCCATCTAGAGCAGTCCTATGACCCAAAAAAATACCAAAATAGAAAAACAAATGATCTAGTGGAATAGGTGGGTAGCCACCAATACCCATCTAGATCATTCCCCCCCCCTTAAGAAGCAATGGCCTCCATTGCATTGAGTCCCTTATCATATGGTGAACTATTGGCTAAGTTGAGCTCCTGGGGAGCATTTGTTGAGGTGAAAAGGTTTCCTTTATTTGACAACCTGAGAGGGTTGTAATTGTTGTTGATAGATGTGTTGGATCCATTCAATAATTTTGGTTTCCTTATTATCCTTGGTCTGAATCATTGTGGATGATTTATTTCTAGAGGAGGACCTTGAATGCATGTCCTTGCACCATAGAGGTACTTGGATAGGTGAGGAAACAATGCCTGTGTGTTCTTTTTGTGTCTGCTGAGTAGAGGGACCTTCAGAGGAAATTGTCAAGAGGGAAAATTTCTCAGTGTGTGAGATTATCTTCCTGCATTGTTTGGTTGAAGTCCAAGATACTGTGGTAGGTGAAACTGTCTTTGGTATTCGATAGAGATGTCCTCCCAAAGTGACAATGACACTACGGGGTCATGACTCATATACAACATGATGCTTATACATATATGGTTTCCCTAAAATAACATCACATTCTTCTAGTGGAGCCACATCGCACAGTACCTCGTCTTTGAAAGGCTTGATGTCGTTGGTATACAACACTGATGATTGACACATATACCTTTTCCTTGGCTTAGTGTAGGACCCCGGTCCTAGATTTTTTGAGTTAATCAATAAACTACTCATTAAACTCTGTTTACATACTGTGTCAAATTTCAATCTTTGTTTTGTGGTTTATGTTTAAGTTTCATGTCTTAAAAAACATAAAGTTTACATTTACAGGTTTGAATAACTATAGGTGCTATTTTATGGTTTCTAATCGTTACTATCTTGCAGGTGTAATAGCATATATATATGACAGAACTACTTCACATAAATTTCATTTTTCATAACTTGGAAATAATGATTTACAAGGTTAGAAATTAATTGTATACTTGAATGAGAAATACCTCTTAATAGCTGGTAGATCCCCCTTTGTTTCCCTGCTTCTTGTTGCCCTCCTTACTGCTCTACAACCAAAATCTTCCCAAACCCTTGAAACTCAACCAGCCCAAACAAGTATGTCAACCTGCCAATTGGTGAGGTCTCGCCGACCACCCAGCTCCAAAGGTACCCCTTTGGACCCCTGAGCCCAAACCGAGTACAAGCCAACCAGTATTTCCCTTCTGCAAACTATCCAACAAGAACCCCCTTCTTTTCTGCTCCCTCCTCCTATCTCTGCTCCCTTTCCTATGTAAAATATCCAAGGTGAAGAAGACCCCTTCTCCTCCCTCTCCTCTCGACCTTATTCCCCCCCTTTGTCCTTCCACCGACTCCTCCTATCATAACTACCCCTATCCTCCTCATTAATTTTATCCAACCCCCCATTCCTCCTCGAGCCCCCAACTTTTGACTCATAAACCAAGACTGTATTATTTTATTATTTAATTTAAGTTTGGGTTGGTTCAGTTTCAAGGGTTTGGGAAGATTTTGGTTGCAGAGCAGCAAGGAGGGCAATAGTAAGCAGGGCAACAAAGGGGGATCTACCAGCTATTAAGAGGTATTTCTCATTCAAGTATACAATTAATTTCTAACTTTGTAAATCATTATTTCCAAGTTATGAAAAATGAAATTTATGTGAAGTAGTTCTGTCATATATATATGCTATTACACCTGCAAGATAGTAACGGTTAGAAACCATAAAATAGAACCTATAGTTATTCAAACCTGTAAATGTAAACTTTATGTTTTTTAAGACATGAAACTTAAACATAAACCACAAAACAAAGACTGAAATTTGACACAGTATGTAAACAAAGTTTAATGAGTAGTTTATTGATTAACTCGGAAAATCTAGGACCGGGGTCCTACACATGGTATCAGAGCCATGGTTCCAAATCTGGAACCAGAGGGCTCACTACATCGAACAGACATGTAGAAAGAAAAAGAAAAAAAAAGGGAATAACACTGGTTAATTACCAAGAGAATTAGCATGACATTAACCAGAATTTTTTTTTTTTTAGCATAAACACCAAAAGAAGTGTCGAGCGTGTCAAAAGTCGTAGGCAAAATTTACCCCTGCAAAAGTGAGACAATAAATGGTTAGAAGTAGATAAAACAGAATTTTAATTGCTCAAATCTGTAAATGTAAATGCTATATTTTCACATCTGTAAATGTAAATGCTATATTTTATAGCCAAAACTAGAAACAGAAACAGAAATAGAAATTTTGACAAGAAGTGAAATATCTAACTTTATTAAGAGTTAAAGGAGACCCAGGTTGGGGTCCCTACACTTATCCAAGCGTTGGTGTATGGATGTGGATGTGGGGATGTTGGAAACTCCAATATCTTGATGAATTCTATTGATATCAATTTCTTTTGGCTGCCACTATCGACAAAAAAATGTAAGGGGATTCCCTTCACCCACATTTCTGAGTGGAAGAGGTGCTCATATTCCTCTGAACCTTCTAGTTCCTCTAGCTAAATATGTGTGCTAGTGATAGTGACACTGGGTTCTACATCAATGATTTGCTTCCTTGTGTTTACGTTTGTGACTTTGGGTTATAAATCAGAGTTAGAACTAGGATCTGATTCTAAAGCTTTGATCTCGATGACCAATGACTTCTTTGAGTGACATTCATCAGTGTTGTGCCAGGGAATTTTTTGGAACTCACACCACTTTCTAGTGTTCTTCTTAAGCTTCCCATTACCCTTCTTAAATGGATTTCCTTGAGGTTGGTTATCCTTATGGTGCGACTCTGGGATTCCTTGCCATTCTTTCGTTGCGGTGAATTTGCAGTCCCAAATCCCACTTATTCTTTTACTGATTGTTTTTCTCTGTTTTGACAACATACCGATAAGTGTCTCCTAGTAAAGAGATGTCCAAGAATTCCATTTCTATTTGTATGTACTGATGTAGGGCACTGCAATATTTCAAAAATAGTTGTCACTTGGAGTCTCTGACACCCAACTTTATATGCAAGGTATGAAATTTTTTGGTGTGCTTTAGCACCGCTTGGTCTCTCTCTTGAGGTAGAATGGTCCATTTTGTGTACCAGCCGTCATAGTTTCCCATAGAGTAATATTGTTCCTTAAGGACATCTATAAAAGAGGCTCAAGTGGGATTGACCTCAAACATTTCAGAGTCCTCTATTAGGTTTTGCTCACAATAAGTTTCCCACTATTTTTTGACACGGGGAATAGCCTTAGGGAACGCAAAGGTGATATTTTCCTTGTCAGAAGAATTGTGGACAGAGAGATACCCTTCTAGCAGACTTAACCATTTATCTAGGGCATCAACATCGATTTGGACTTCAAATAAAGGAATATCAAATTTAACTTGTACCTTGCAGGGTGTAGCTCCTTCGAAGTGACTTCTTGATGATCCCTCTGTTTTTGTTGGCATTTGTCAAAGGATCCAGGTGAAATTTTCTATCATCTCCTTCCTCTGTCACGCGAGGGATTCCTTGAGAAACAACTTGATAGGATCTCATGCTCTATCATTTCTCTTCCCCTTGGCCATTGGAGGTGGTTTGGGCCAATGAGAGTGGTTTTCCCCAAGCTCGTTTAGCTCATGACCCAACTCTTGATATCCAAATCTTATTGGGGACATGCACTAAGAGACAACATAGAAAAAATTGCTCTAATACCATTGATCCATATTTATTTGAGAAACGGAATGAAAGAGTATATATAGCACCATGTACATAGATATTTTCCAAGGAACACAGTGATAAAACAAACTCAAATTCTATTAATTGAATGAAACAAAACATACTATAAAATAAAAGCAACTAGAATGTTGGTAGCTTTATCTCTGAGAAGAGATGTGGCAACTACAGTCATGTGTCACAATATGATTATAAAAGGATTCCAAAGGGCCTTTTTACCATAAGCATGAGGAAAAAAACCCTAACATAAAAAACCTAACCCTAGGAGATGAACTGTAAAAAGGTTTGGGGGGCCTGACGTGTTTAGTTGAGGTGTCAACTTCTCGGCGCATAAATTTTGCATACGATCGCCGTTTAGGGTGCTCGGTAGCCCATTGGAAAGGTCTAGCCAACAATTACACATATCTCCCATCCAGACCTACCTTTGATTATGTATAGATTGTGGTGTCTCCAAAAACAATCGTTTAAGGCCTTAAAATGGTCATGTAAGTTTTGGACATGAAAATCCGTAAAAACTGCCAAACTGGAAAAAATTTATTGAGCTTCTGGAATAGGTGGGTGGCCACCAATACCCATCTAGATCCATCCTCCGACCCAAAAAACCATGAAATTGGAAAAGTTGTCTTGATCTAGTGGAATAGGTGGCTAGCCACTAATACCCATTTGGATCATTTAGGATCTAATTCCTTGGATTTCTCCCCTAACCATGGTTAAGGCCTCAAGACCCATCTCTATTGCAAAAAACATCGTAATGGTACCCATATCTCACTTGAAGGACAATGATACCGTATAGAGGACATGTTTTGTGGTTTACGACATTATTTATGGCCCTTGATCCTTAATGGCGTCATCAAGAAACCAAGGGTCTTATTTTCCTCCCTTTACCATGACCAATTCCTTAAGATACCCATTCCTAGTATAGAAGACTTCACAATGGTACCCATATTCCACCTGGAGAACAAACATCACCTCTAAAGGGTCTATGCTATTGTCTTAGATAAGTTTCATGGTTAATGAGCCTTAGAGATCCATTTATGGTGTAAGGCCCTTATTTTCCTCCCATTACTATGGTTGAGAACTCGAGACCCGTCCCATTATGCAAAAACTCTTCAAGGGTGTATGTTGTGGTTCATGGTCTTGATCATGGCCCATTAACTCAAGAATATTATGTTAGGGCATAATTCCCTCAATTTATTCCCCAACCATGGTCCAAGACCCATCCTAGTGCACAAAAATATCATAGTGCACAAAATCTCAATAATATCTAAACACTTATCGGTGTAATTATTATGTTGTAGCATAGCAAAGTAAAAACAAATAGGAAAAAAAATATAGTTATTTTATTAATGTGGATAAAACATTTCTTTCATCTTTTACAATTAATTAAAAATACATATTACTTAAACTAATTAGTATAAACATTAAACTAATTAATATAAACATAAAACAAATACTATTTAATAAACATACCCCTTTTCTTAACCACTGCTTAACTGAAGCTTTTTTTCCAGAAGAAAAAAAAACTACTATTGATATTCTTGAGCGAATCAAATAGTACAAAGAGTGTCATGGTTTGTTACAACCAAAATAAGCCAGCACTTCAAAAAAATGCCAAGGAAAACATAGTCCATACAGAAAGCATAGAATATTATCAACACATTTACATTCAAAAAGAAAAAACTGTCCCTAGCTGCCAGTGTCATATGTAGCAGACTTCCCCGTCATTCTTCAAAAATGTAAATCAGAAGTTAGTCAAAGAAATAGATTTCACCCTGATCTTGAATGGCATTGTCCATCCATTCATCCCATATCAAAGTGCCTTCGGAACCTTCAAGAGCTTGTTTAGAAAGTTTGTCAGCCATAGATTTGTGCTCTCTATAGATATGCTCAAATGAGATGTTCTGTTGTAATGAAATTTCCCTTTGTGTGCGAATGCACCAATGGCGGAGGTTTGTAACATTTAATTTGAATTCCCCTGCTTCCCATTTGATTGTAACACATGAGTCACCAAAAAAATTGATATTAACTAAGCCAAATATATTTTCCATCCTTAAGACACACCATAAGGCCATAAGCTCAACTTTCATATTGCTACCCAATCCACAATTGAGTCGTACCGAAAAATAGTGACTATCATTGAGGAAAATCACACCTCCCACTGCACAAATCCCAATTTGTGCTGCACCATCGAAGAACAATATTGGTTGAGAAACATTTAATGAGAAGTGACTAACTCTATTTATTGGCAATCTGGGATTTTCATCCTTATACATATGGAACATCTTCATAGCAATGGAGCAGCAGACCATCAAATCAGGCTTTAAATCTTGGAAGATTGCACAATTACACGAGTACCAAACTACCCAGGTGATAAATATTGCTAATGGAAAGAAAGGTTTAGAGTACCTGAACCAATTCAACATGCAAAAACTGAAGTCACCTACATCCCAAATTTTAGTTATACTCATCTTAGCTGAGCAAAAAGTACAAACTTTTTTGGTAAAGGTGCAATCCACAAATAGATGATGTGTAGATTCAACAACATGTGAATAGAGAGTGCATCTGTTTGGTCCTACCCATCCATGCTTCATAAGATTATCCCATGTTTTGAGCTTGTTTTGAAGAGATAGCCAAAGAAAGCATTTCATCTTTAAGGGGACATTCATCTTCCATATTCTCTTGAACCACCAGTTTGGTGGAAAGATGTTTTTGTCTTGAATAATTCTATTATAAACAACCTTTGTTGTGATAATCCCAGAACTGGGATTCCCCTTCCAAACCAAGAGATTGCTTTCCCCATTGATTTTGACTCTAGCAGAATTAAGATTTTTGACATAATTGTCCCACTCCCATGCAAATTGGCCAGCAATCCCAAGATCCTTCGAATTCATCCAGACAACAGCATGGGAAGAATTTGGTCTGCGAGTATGTAACTTGTTAAGTGTTGGATGTCCAAGTACATGCAACTGCTGAATCAAAAAAGGCGAGAGAGCATAGGTTTCCTCCAGCCCAATGATAGGGTCCATCCCGACTCTGATGTTTTCACCTGTGCCAACCTGCCAAAAGATGTCTCTTGTGACCCAAACAAAAATTTTCATAAAGCCTCTCCAGATTGGTGAGAAATTCCAGCCAGTCAAATTCAGTTTTCTTAGCCATTCATACAAATTTGAAGAAAGATACTTAGTATGAATATTCTTGGACCAAAGTGTATTCCCGAATAAACACCTCCATAAGCTTTTTAATCTGAGTGCAGAATCGAAGACCTCCAGGTCTTTTACTCCCCAACCGCCAAATCTTTTCAGTCTAGATAGAGCCTCCTAAGAAACCATAGGGATCTTAGCATGTACAGATCTGCCGGTCCATAAGAAATTGAAAAAACACTTTCGAAGGGCTTTGATAATATAGGAAGGAACCTCGAGAAGAGAAAACCAGTAAACTGGGATGCTAGATAGGACTGATTTGATTAAAATAAGTTTCCCTCCAATAGACAGGAGTCGAAATGTCCAATGTGCAATATGCAATATGCTTTTCCACTTTCCGGAGCAGCCACAGCCAATCCTTGATATGATAATTATTTGGTTTCAAATAGAATCCCAAGTATTTAAAACCATATTCCAATGGTAAGCAATTGAAAGGAAGAATCCCAGTGATTTGTCTCAAGATGTCTTCATTTACATTGAACTGATAGAAATTGGATTTTGTATTGCTTACTTTCATTCCAGAAACCCTGCAAAATATTTTGATGATGTCACTAAAGTGCATCCATTCATCCACAGAATCCAAACCCGCTGCTAATACATCATCAGCAAAAAGAACATGTGTCAAGACACAATCATTGGCACATTTAACACCTTTGAACAACCCTTGTTCTGTAGCTTGTTTGACAAGTCTGCTGAAACTGTCCATTATCAATAAGAAAAGAAGTCGAGAGAGTGGACATCCCTAGTGTAACCCTCTAGTACATCTGAAGAAAGCAGATGGTGAACCATTAACTAGCACAGCAATGTTCATGGAGGAGACACATATCATAATCCAGTTGATTACTAGAGGAGGAACACCAATTTGTATCAATATCAACCGCAGTAAAGACCAATTTACTCGATCATATGCTTTTTCCAGATCCATTTTTAGAAGTAAGGCCTTTCTCTTTCTTAATTTGATACTGTGTAGAAGTTCCTGATAAATACCAATTGCATCATGTATTTGTCTGCCAATTAAAAAGCCAAACTTTTCCACTGAGATATGCTCAGAAAGGGCTACCTTTAATCTTTGTGCAATGATTTTTGAGATTAACTTATATATTAAATTGCACAAAGCAATCGGCAGATAATCACCAAAATTAAGGGGCTTATTACTCTTGGGGATTAGAGTGACAAAGGTAGAATTCAGGGCTCTAGATAAATAACCAGTGGTTCTTGTGAAATTAACCATTGCTTTAATATCTTCCCCCAGCAGGTCAAAGAAGTGTAAATAGAGCTCAACCGGCCATCTATCAGGCCCGGGGCTCTTGTCTTTTGCAAAGAGTATCAAAGTGTCTTCAATTTATTTTAGAGATACTTCCTTACATAAATCACATGCTTCTTGTTCATTGAAAAAGGTGGGGAATAATCTAGCTACTTTTATCTGCTCCAATAAATCAACATCTTCTACCTCATTATAAAGATTGCCAAAACAATTAGCAGCTTCCTTCTTATGTGTCTCCATACCTGTCACCAATTCACCCTGAGAGTTTTGTAGTTCCCAAATACTGTTCAGATTTTTTCTAGCAGAAGCAAAGGCATGAAAAAATTTCGTGTTCTTATCACCATTAGCAATCCAGATTGCCCTACTTTTAAGTCGCCATTCTTTTTCTTCATGCAGAAGAATTTCTTCCTTCTTTTGCTCAAACTTTTTTAAATTATCAAAAGCTTCAGGGTCAATTATATCGTGAATATTCCTTTCAATAGACTTTTGAATTTTCTGTTCCAAAATGGATAACTCTAATTGATCAGCTTCTTTTTTGTTCTTGATCCAGCTAGATACAAAAGCTTTCAGATACCTCAATTTTTGACAGAAATAGTCCATGGGATTTACAGCCTCGACCTGGTGATTACTCCAAAATTCTCTAACCATTACACAAAAACCATCATCGGAGAGCCAAGCACTATTGAATTTAAAGGGATAATGCCTCTTTTGTCCATAATCGTCGAACTGTAACAATATGGGCTAGTGGTCAGAGAATTTGTTTTCATATACCCAGGACTGATATCTTTGAAAGCACCTCAGCAAACTAGTCTTTACAGGAAATCGATCAAGCCTTTTGTGAACACCATCTTTGCCGAATCTCCCATTAGTCCAAGTAGGCAACAGTTTAGCAGGCATCACATCTACAAAATCATAATCTTCTATGAACTTTATAAAAAAATCTGACAATGCATCCAAAGAAGCCGAAGAGCCCCAAACTTCAGATGCCGAGCAGGTAAAGTTCAAGTCTCCTGCAATAATCAAATTCTCAATGCTTAGTAGTCTAGACTGCATAAGAGCCTCCCAAAAAACATGTCTATCCTTATAAGGCGCATAGCAGTTGAGGATAGTGAGGGGCAAATTCAAACCCACAATAAAACCATTCATTAATATACCCCAGGTGGTTCTAAAAGTCTTGAAAGAGTAAAAAGATGGATTCCAGGCCATAGCAATACCACCCGACAACCCACATGAATCCACTACTGCAATTTCCCACCGGGGAAGAACTTTGCCAATTCTTGTAACAATAGAAGCAATGTCACACATGGTTTCCTGAAAAAGTAGAATCCCAGGGCCAGTAGCACTAAAAGGATTGGATAAGGCCTGAGCCCTAGTAACCTTACCCAGTCCCCTCACATTTAAGGATAAAATTGACATTAAGAATCCCCAAACGAGGGATTCGCCGCTCTAAGGCCCTCAAGGGAAACACTGCTGGACAGTTTAGAATCCTCCAATCTTTTAGAAATAGGGGTGTAGTTTTCAATCTCAGGAATAGTGGGTTGCAATTTTCCTTTTTTCTTCTTTCCCCTTCTTATAGTTACATTTTGGAATTTATGCGAGTGCAAAGAAATGGCATCAGTGTTCAATTCTGGAATTTTGGAAAAAATGGGAATTGGTGAAAGGTCTAAATCATTGATGGGGACATTGTATCCACATTATGCTAAAATGGAAGAATCATCACAATTTGTAGCTTCTAAATCAATGTCAGGAGGGGCTTCAAATAGGGTTTCCTTAGAAAAAGAAGTAGCATGATGTTCCAAAGAGTCTCCAGACGGAATCACTATGGGATAGGAAAGACTTGAACCCTCAAGCAGCAGAGGTGCACATAATCTTTCAGAGGACAGTCTGGACTCTAAAGTTACATTTTCCAGCTCAGGTGACAAGTTTCGGCCAGTCAAATGGGAATGTGACTCAACATTTTTCTCAATCAAAAGCCCAGAAACCAGATCATGTCGCATAGAGATTTCACCTTTGGAAATACGACGAGAGATATCTTTTTCAGACTTTTCTATGAAAGAGAGCTCTTCATTTGTGAGATTAGGAATTAAAGCAGAGGGTTGTGATGATAACTTACTAGGAGAAGAGGCCATAAATTTTGAAGTCATGCATTTAGGCGACAAATACACAAAATCATCAAAAAGTGAAGCCCCGTGTTCCCGCAATTTAGGGCATTTGACCTGAATGTGCCCAGTTTCACGGTAGAAGAAACAACGAAAAGGGATTTTGTAAAAATCCAATTTTTGTCTCCAAACCCTAGACCCCCAAATCATCTCAATCTCAGCAGGAAGCCCGAGACTTAAATCTAATTCTACCATGACTTTGGCATACCTTCTGTCCATACCAAACAATGTTTGTTTGTCAAGTCGAACAAATCGGCCAACAATATTGGCCATGCCAATAATGACTTCCTCCAACCAGATCTCAATGGGAAGACCAGGAATAAGCATCCACAAATGTCTTATGCTTTGCACCTCCTTCTGTGGATCGAAATTTAAGTGCCAGCGTTTAAGGAATAAGGAACCCGTCTTAAAAGGCCAAAAAGTTGCCAAGATCTTTTGCATAATATCTGTATCCTGGAAGATAAAAATTATCCATCGATTCATTAGGAGATTTATGCGCGGCGCCAAACCAGTCAATGGAACCCAAAATTTATTGACCCAGTCAGAAATTTCAAGTTTCGAACCAGAGGTGAACTCTAGTTTACCAACAAGGGCATGCTCAGCAAGCATTTCAATCCTTTCTAGATTGAAATCTGACTTGATCTCAAATCTGTCTACAAGCTCTCTAGCCTTCATGGTTTTGGACTGTCTCCTCTGCTTGGCCCTAGCACCAAAAAGATTTTTGTTGCGTGAGGGAGTTCTTATGACAGAAGGAACACCATCCCCAAGCTCACTAGGGTTTGTATGAGACAATGGCATCCGCGAACAAGGAGACAGATCCATAGCAAGGGTACCAGAACCTCCAATAATCAAACCGACAGCTAGACAGCGAGACCGGCACCTAGACAGAAAAGTAGGACAAAAAAGGAAAAGCCACCTGAGCAAAAAACCCAGCAACAACTAGACAGTGAGACCGGCACCTGGACAACAAAGTAGGACAAAAAAGGAAAAGCCACTTGGGCAAAAAAACCCAGCAACAAAACCGGTCCTACCAAAATGAAGGGGGATACAAACAACACCCCTGAAAAAGAGGCTAAGATGAAAAAAGGTCGCAAACGTGCACAAATATTCCCACTTTTTTTAGACTTGGTTGGTACTAGGCTGATTCGAGCGAATCAGCTTGACTCCAAGTTGTCGCGAATCCAATATTCGTCTGTTCACCCCATTTTTTCAGAAAAAACTGTAGAAAAAAAAAAAACAAACCCTCAACCCCCCTCCCATTTTCCTCCTCACCTTTGTTTTGAAACTTTGCCCATGCTTGTCATACCGTTTGTTTTGTTCTTTTGTTCTTTTTTTTGCGAGCGGGGTGAGAGAGGCTCGTGCTTAACTGAAGCTTATTTAAATCTTAGTCAAGATACATTTGAGCATAACAATATATGAGGACCATGAAATGAATCCTCACTATACACCTGTTACACTCAAGTTAGTCTTGTTGATCCACTCAAGTAAATCCAAAATCTCAATAATATCTAAACGCCTATCAATGTAATTATTATGTGACAACATAACAAAGTAAAAACAAATAAATATAGTTATTTTATTAATGTGGATAATACATTTATTTTATATTTTACAATTAATTAAAAATACATATTAATTCACTCCAAATTCTAAAATATAACATCAATCATATAAATATATTATATTTAATAATTTAATAAAATTACATTAAATTATTCTATATTTAATAATTCAATAAAATTGTATTAAATTGCCCTAGATATTTTATGTGATTAAAAAATATCTTAAATTTGTATTCTAAATTTGGCATGCGCACCTATCATCAACTCTGACTTTATACACCAAACTTCTTTTGTTTTTCATTTGTCCTTTTTGTTTAAAGAAAGAATGCAAAGATCTTTACATTATCAAACTTGAAGATATACAAGTGAAATGAAGTTTTGTTTTTCATTTGTCCTTTTTGTGTAAAGAAGAAATGGGAGTTTATGATGAAATGTGAAGCTATACAAGTGCAATCATGCTTTTAATTTTATTTTAAAGTAATGCAAATAGATCCACAACTCTTCCCAAGATCCAAAAGACCTAGTCCAAGTCCTACGAATAGCTTGCATCCATTAGTCTATTATTCCATTAGTGCTGTGTCGCTTTTCTCTTGTTTTCTTATATTCTTTGGGATGATTAGTTTTGCATTGACCCACTCGCTATGGATTTTTTATTTTATTTTTCCCCACTTGCTATGGATTTTTTTTTCCCCACTTGCTATGGATTTTTTTTATTTTTCTCCTGGTCTTCTAGGTATTATTTTTCAAGGGCACAATTTTTGTTCCAATATGGAAAATTTAGTGTCTCATTTTTTCAATTTAATTTATTATTTTAAGTTCATTTTATTTAATGATAATTTAAATTATGGGAATTTTGAAAAAATAGTAAATTAAGATAAAAGTTTACTATAAAAATTAAGTTGGTTCAATATTAACTCATTCCTATTTTCATAACAAATGTTATTTATTGAACCATATTAATAAAGACTAGAAGGTGTGGTTATGAATCATTTCACTATGAGATTATGAGATTGGTACCAATTTTGTAGAATCATTTTTTTTAGGATATTCCTATAATTGTATAGTTGTGTCTCTTAACATTTTAAGGATCTTTTGAATAAAACGTGTTTAAAAGATTAGGAGATAATATTTTGACTTGTAGAGTAGTTATTTTTTCTTTCAAGAAAAAAATTACAACTCTACTCCATCATAAAATGAAAATCATATTCTTCGTGTACTCAAAGCATGAGACAAATAAAAGAAAATATTATAATCCTCAATTTTTAATTTTTTGCTCTTCTTTTTATTTTCTTCCCACACCATTGGAGTCATAGTAACTAACTATGACTAGAAAGTGGGAGATTAAAGTTCTTAAAAGGAACCAACTACTTATCTAAATGGAAGGCATTTGTTTCACGAAGTCTTTTGGTCCATCTAGAGGGGCTTCAGCAACCATAGCCTCCCTTGAGAAGGAAAGCTTGATATACATTTCTTCCAGTGTATCCGTTCAGAAAGGAGTGGATTCCCCAATTAGTAGATGGCCAACAAAATGGCAATGGGGAATGCGCTCACGTAGGAATGTGTCCATAGTTTTGAAAGGTGCACACTTTCCTTTTACAACATCCTTGGTGGCTTTTAAACCATCACATAAAATACCACATTTTTTTCCAAATAAGCATGTACATGAACGTGAATGCACTAATAATGTGCATGTGTTCCAAAACAAGCCCATATTCCAAAATGTATAGATGTTATTTGTAATATAAAAAACAAAATTATTTTAGTAATTTTGCCATAACTTTCTACCCCAACATTAGTTTTGGAGTTCTTTAGCTCATTGGAAAGGTATTGAAAATATTTACATGTTTTTTAAATGTTTATACATGAATAATTGTTTAATTTGAAAAATAAAAATAAAAATAAAATGAATGTTTATGCAATGATCGATACCTCAAACCACCACATAGTCCTCGTAATGAGGATATTTGGCATTCAATGGTAATTTGGGTTCTTTTGGGAGAGTATATATAGCACCACGTACATAGATATTTTCCAAGGAATACAGTGATAAAACAAACTCAAATTCTATTAATTGAATGAAACAAAACATACTATAAAACAAAAGCAACTAGAATGTTGGTAGCTTTATCTCTGAGAAGAGAGGTGGCAACTACGGTCATTCGTCACAAACTGATTAGAAAAGGAGGCCGAAGGTCCTTTTTACCATAAGCATGAGGAAAAAAAAACTAAACATAAAAAACCTAACCCTGGGAGATGAACCATAAAAACGTTTGGGGGCCCCAAGGTGTTTAGTTGAGGTGTCAACTTCTCGGGGCATAAATTTTGCATACAATCTCCATTTAGGGTGCTCGGCAGCCCATTAGAAAGCTCTAGCCAACAATTACACATCTCTCCCATCCATACCTACCTTTGATTATGTATTGATTGTGGCGTTGCCAAAAAATGTTGTTTAAGGCCTTAAAATGGCCATGGAAGTTTTGGACATGAAAATCCATAAAAACTGCCAAACTGGAAAAAATTTCTTGAGCTTGTGGAATAGGTGGGTGGCCACCAATACCCATCCAAATCAATCCTTCAACCCAAAAAACGACGAAATTAGAAAAGTGTTTTTGATCTAGTGGAATAGGTGGGTGGCCACTGATACCCATTTGGATCATTTAGGATCTAATTCCTTGGATTTCTCCCCTAACCATGGTTAAGGCCTCAAGACCCATCTCTATTGCACAAAACATCATAATGGTACCCATATCTCACTTGAAGGACAATTATACCCTATAGAGAACATGTTTTGTGGTTTACGACATTATTTATGGCACGGGGGGTTCACTCAGTGAAATTGTTACATAGCACCATCGTTCGCAGGATATTAAAGAATATCCCTAATTTCACTAAATATTGGAAAATCCCTCCTGAAATTGTATTGTTGAACCCCCCTCCCAATATACCTTTCCAATTAAGAAAACCTCTATTTTCACCAGATATTGTAGGTATCCATTTTTATCAACCCATTTTTAATACCCCCTTTATATCATATTATCAAGGTGTAACAAACAGGATCCTAATGCATCTTAGTATAACCAAACAAGATGCTAAAGAAAGTAGTAGTATAATGCTAACAATGATCCCACTAAGATTGTAGGGACGACTGATCAATTTGTAGCATTGGATAGTGGAAGACCCAATGAAATAGTAATGGGGAAGGTAAAATGAGTAAAAGGAAACCCGTTAAGAGATCAATGTAACAAAGAAAGTACAAGATAGATAGTCCAATAGTCAGTGCAATGCTTATAAAAGATGAGAATTACAGATGTTTCAAACCACAACCTACCAATCTACCAATTTTATATCATGTAAATACAAATATAGCCTTAGAGAGCTCATGTTTTTTATAAGCTTAATAAAATAAACTCCATAAAAATACAAAATTGAAACCCTTTCGTGGATGGACTTCCCTACCTTCCTATTAAAACAATCATCATTGATGTTTGAACCCAAATGAACATAGAAAAATTCCTCTTACTTTCCAATAACACCATATGATCATGTGCATATCTTGGATTTGGGTCATTCACAAGATTCAATGAATTAGCTCTACTTCCTCTACATTTATTCTTGCAATCAAGGGAATTAGAAACATTTAGTTACCTTTTCGTGGGTTAATATATCTAATTCTTTTTATCTTTAAGGGAGAGGAAAAAATATCCATTGTTAAGTTTCAATCATGCAATAGATATAAAGATACACAGATGGTGAAACTTATATGATACCATTTCATGGTAATAATAACATATAATGTATGTAAAGAAGGATTTAGATTTTCACCTATGTTCATGTCAGTTCCAATACAATATTAAGAAGGATGCCTTGCATATAAGAATTGAAATTTCAATTATGAATGTGCCAAATATAACTCAATCTAATAACTATTCTTAACTGGAAATGTGAAAATGTTAAAGAAGAATACAAAAAGTTGAAATAAATTATTAGTCAAGAAAGATTGATCTAACTTTTCTTGGTTCCAGTGATCCAAGAACGATTGATCTCACTTTTCTTTCTTGTCATGGAACAAGGTCTGATTGAATCTCAATACCCACCTAAACCCCAACCTAAAAAATGAAGAGTTAGATCTTTTACTAGAATGCCTACAAAAATTACAATATAATTGTTCAACTCCAGAATTCTCGATTAGCTACATCTCTTAACCTTGGAGTTGACAAGGAACCAAAAGCACACTCAAACATACTGAATAGTTTCATAGGCTACAACGTGACTTATAGCTAGAAAAGAAACACACTTTGGAAATTGGCCTCATATAGAACAACAAAAGGTATAATGTTACAAGCTTTACTCACTTTTAACACTAGAAAACTCAACCTCAATTACAAAGAAAGCGTAAAATCTTGCATACATATTCATAAGTGGTAACATTGACCTTTTGGACATCACATCAATAACATTCTACATAAAAAAAACAAAATACTACCACCATGGTTATCTCAGTGCCACAAAATTCTAATATTGTAATGCATGCTATTCCAAGAATCATACCTCATATCTAAATAACTTCGCCAAGCAACAAAAAGAGTAACCCCACAAAAATAAAACATAGAGCAGAGTTAATAGTAATAGTTGCAATATTATCGAAATTTTAAAAATCCAAATACATTGCAGAATTTGCTCCGAGATCTTTACAAAGACCTTCAAGTCTTTGCTGGAAGAAGAAAGGATGAAAAAAATTAACTAACACATAAATCCATAAAGTTTAAATTAATTATAAAACATTCACATATATTTTTATTAAGCAAAACGGAAGATATGATAAGTCAAAATCATTGTTAAATCAAGAGTATTAGTTTATCTTAAAGATATGATGCTATGTATGATATAAATTGTACTCAAAAGAGTCACCTTCTCCATTTCTAGTACTAAAAAACTACTAAAAGTTTAAAGAGGGCATTGCCCTGAATTTTGAAAACATGTAAATATAAAATATTTGATCAAATGATCTTGACATCAGCTCTAAATGACCACTAGTATAGAGGAAAGCAAGTTATCCAACTTCCAAAATGTCAATTTGCTTGATTGAAAACCTTCCAACACCTTTAGCCTTGATTTTTAAATCTCGTTGACATGAGGTTGACATCATGAATGACACATGAATTTGCATCAACCCGGGTACCTGTAACAATCAAATCATCATGTGAAATCCAAATCTGTATTGAAATCCGATTTAAAATCATAAGATGGATGGTTACACTAGCACAATATCTATCTTGAAAGCTGAAATACAACTACAAAAGATGAATGGTCAAAGAAACTTACACAAAAAAGTAGGTGGAAAAAATTAGGTTGGTTTATCCCAAAATTCACCATTCGAAGGGTTCACTGCACCTGAGGCCAAAAAATATAAAATCAAGATGGTATTACTACATGAAATCAACAAAAATACAACCAATAATTATTTATAAATTATCTATTAAATGGGAATGAATAAGGAAAAATAAATTACAATAAACTTTAAATTAACCTTGTTGAGATTTCTGACAAAATCAGAAAAAACTTTGTAATCTCTTTCTTCTAATTTGTATGTGTCATTCCTATTGTTGTATGATAAGTTGGCCATTGCTATAACAGATTCAAGTTGTACAAAAAGATGATCTGTCAAATCATACTTGTACAAGCGTTGCCCTTTTATTTTATTGTACCAACAAAACTGAAGCCCAACACCTTCTGGCCTATCCAAAAGATCAATGTCATTATGGTAATCAAACACCCTATTTCCATCCTTCTTTCTTATTCTTTGAACCCTTCCAATGTACCAAGTTCCACAAGAAACACCTTCTTTGGTACTTCGAGAAACACCTTTTCTTGTGGCACGTTCAACTATAGGTATTGAGTTGCTCTCAAACAACACCCCGCAGTCCGATCCAATTCCAAAGCCGATTGAAACACCCTTTTTTGAAGCCCTTTCATCTCGCCTAAAGTAGACCCCATTTCTCACTCTAGTCAACCTATCTTTGGATAATGTTGGATTTCCATTCAACTGACTAACCAAACAAGATTTGAACATATCCTTACCATCAAGCTCTACCACTGGTTTGGTAGTTGTGTTCACATTATCATCAATGGTATCTAAAATTTCATCCAACTCATGCCTCCACTCACTTTCCATTGTTTCCAATTCACTAACATTGAGTATGGATGAAGATGAAGATTGGAATATTGAGTTGGAGTTATTCGGTGTAGAACCATCAACTACTTCATCCACTACTTCATCCACTACTTGGAATGTTGGATAGTTTTGATCCTCTGTCCATGGTTTAAACCACCAAGAAGATTGTGTGTGTCCTTCTGGTTGCATACCAAATCTTGATAAAAGGTTTTGCGCATCATTCAATCCTACTTTCAGAGCTTCTATAATTTTATCATCTGTAGATATTGGACCATAATCAGATAATACATCATGATTCTCTGTTGTTTGTTGGTGCAATTTATTCCAGATGCTTTCTTGTTTTTTATGAGATTTATTAAAGCGAAGCCCTTGTGGATTTGATTCTTCTTCGGCAACTCTATTAAGAGTTCCAACAGCATGAAGTAAGTCAGTGAAATCATAGGCCCTCTCTGATCCAACCATCCCACCAACTTTGCTAAAGAAGTTCTCACACACATCTGACCCAGTCAAGTGCAATACACATGGCAAGTTAGAGTAGTGGTCTCGAAACAATCTCATCAATAAAACCGCAAAGTGGCACAAAATTTTCACATCCTGATATGCCTCTCTACTAATGAAATTTATGTTGGCATTAACATGAGATTGTTTCCGTACCCAACATAACCATAACAAAAAGAAATGTTGAACTCTTGAAGCATTTCGCACTCTTTCCCAAAGAGTCAAACTATGAGACATAAAAATGTCAATTTAGTCAGCAACAATCATTAGATAAATCTCTGTACCTAGTGTTCTCTCTGCCCTACCACTTGTTGTACTTCTCATCTCTTTTAAACACCTTTGAACATGCCTTGAAGCAATGCGTTGCGCTGAACCCCAATTTTGTCGATCCATCCTCTCTATATCTTCAATTTTAAGCTTGTGATCATCCACTTTAAAAGTGTTATAAACCATTCTGACATGATTAAAACTTACCAACTCTTCTCCAAGGATCAAATCTCGTCGGCCACTAAACAAAGGATTGATTAGCTTTTTCCCGTTGTGTATGTAATCCTTGTCATGTAGTCCTATTACGTTGCCACCATCATGCAACCCGACAGCCTCCACCCTTCCCAAGGGATTTGATATCGAATACCTTTTGTTGAAGAATAAGCCTTCAACATAAGTTTTCTTCTTCTACTATCCCCATCAGATGAATGACCAATAATAGGTCCCTAACAATTTTCCACGTGTTTCCTCCACATAACTTCTATTTTTTTCCCATTGCTTGGCAACAAAATTTGCATCGAACCTATTGCATGTTGGATGAACAACCACAACCAAACGGGGAAGCTTTTCATGTAAAGGGTTTCCAATAATGACACGTGCATAATGACCAATTACACTGTTCTTAAAAGTGTCTGTAATAACATCATAGCCTGCAGCTCCCTCGCCCACAGTCACTAAGAAATGTGATTGGCATTGATGATTTTCTTTATTACCACAAAAACCAACCAAAGTATCACTTTTTGCTACCCACCTAACATATTTTTTCACAACGGTCTCATCTTCAGCAAGGCATACAGGAATCGGACCCTCTATACCATGTTTGGATTTATAAGAAGCATAAACCTTTCCAAGTGCCTCAAAAATGTACTCATGCTCCCCTGGGATATATGACAGTGATTTTCTCACTTGCCTTAAAGTTGTAGATATTGAAGGACCATCTAAATTCAAGCTAATGAAGCTATGCAATCTAGGACCCCCCCATAACTTAATCATCTCATAAATGGATTTAGTGGATGCACCATACCTTCTCCCTGCTTTTGGACGTGTCAGGTTGTGAAAGATATCTTTGACAAATTCCCAAACGACATCTTTACCTTGTAATTTTTCTTGTCTATGTGCCTCACACACATCCTTGCAAAACCTAAATACATATTTCCTTTCTGTAGATTCGAACAACTTGTCCTTTAGGGACCTTATTCTAATAGAGAGTATAGCAACCTTTGTCCTCTCCCACCAAAGAGCCCTCATTGTTGATCTATAGCTAGTATTTGTAACCCTTGCAACATTTCTGAGCTCAGTTTCAGTCAAAAAGTCTAATCTTCTCCCTTTCCCTGTATCTCGCCCATGTCTTTTAATGGGGCTCCTTGATTCACGATATAAACGCATCCTAAAGTCATCACAGTCTGGAATCAACTTACAAAACTTGCATGTCAATGATTCAAAAGGTATCCCTGTTTCAGAAGCCCTCTAACAATGAATATGCCTATATGTACCATCAATACGGCATTCTGTACCATGATAACATAGCATCCTCTTGGTATGCTTCTCTATGGCCCATAATTTCCCACCCCTTTGATCATCCATTAGGATTTTTGTGTTCAATCTCTCCCCATTTCTATCAATATATGGATACCAATACCCCCAACATTGTAGTATCAAGGGAGATAAATGATCTACAGAAATACAATAAAAGCAAATAAATTTGAAGATAAAAAATAAAATTATGTTCAATGTCATATTCAAATTAAATAAGCTTGTGAAATTAACATACCTGAAGTAGAAGGATTTGCACTTGTAGAAACCCTATGTGATAGTGGTGTTGATGATGGGACCAAGAACCTAGTCAAACTCTGTTGGGACTTATCATTGGTAGGCTTCTTGGGTCTCCCAACTATGCCAGTCCTCAACCCAATTGTATTATGTGAAGCCTCATTTGTAGTAGAAATGTGCTTGTTTGATTTCATATGTTCATTTAGAGAACTAACAATATTACCACTTGTTGGTACTAAATAAAACCATTTATCGCACCGTGTACATTCCACTTTTACTTTTCTCTTGTCCTCGTATCCTGCAAGTGTTGCTTCCACCACTTTGAACAAATTTGGATCTTGTGTCTTGTTGAAATCATCTAGTATTTTGATGGCTTTATCAATCTCAATTCGATCTCCAACCATTGATGTCTTCTTTTCTATGTTACATGAAGGAGTTTCACTACTTCCCACCCTTGAAATGTTACGTTGATGGGCCCTTGTTTTCATGTGATTGTTTTTGAAGTTGCGAAGTGTCCGTGCTGCTAAAGATATTTCCCCTGTTCCATAATCAATACCACAACTTTCACAACGTATCTTTATTTTAGATGTTCCATTTTCTGAATATACTTTAAGAGTAACCTTCTCCTCAACAAACTCTTCCATTAAACTATTCACTTTTTCTTCCCAAGTTGCCAATATAGTAGAATCAACACCTATGTTTTGTTCTATCGAATCACACTCAACTTCAACTCTTGCTTGTTTATGCATAGGCTCCTCCATGTTCTCTTCGATGATTTCAACATTTGGTGTTCTTTCCATTACCATTGATTGCAATGCTTCAGTATCCAATGTGTCTAGTTTCCTCTTGATGCCTATAGGTGTTTTTGTAGCTTTCCATCTTTTCTCTTGTGTTGCATTTAAAGTATATCCTTGATTGTTGGTAAAATCAAAAGGATATCCAATGATATTATCAAGCACAATTTCTTGACGGATTTCTGCAAAAGTAGCATCTGATTGACACCTAACTATGCCAAGGGTAGAATGTTCTTCACCAGTTACAATTACAAAGTCGAAATGATTGTCTGGATCCATCTGCATTTCCATCCACATGTACCTTTTAGTTAGATAAAAATGGATAAAATATAAAAACATTTTTCAAAAGATTGGATATAACATACATTTGTCAAAGTGGCGTTGAAACATTCAAACTAAAATTGAATTTATATAGAAGGAAATTCATTGAACTAGAAAAACTGATAAATATTTGGTTTATTCAATAGATAATTAACGGCCTCTTGTAGATATTAAATAACATTCCCAATAGATCTAGTAGACATTCAACAAATGGGTGGGCCATAATAGTCCCATTCATTGGATATGCATGCCCCACTATGCCATCACACAAGACTTACATATGGAATCTTTCCCCCATAGGCATGATATGATTTCCATATCGATACTTGTAACACAATGGGTAGGTGACTCATAAATGAAGTGTGGGGATTCATAGTGGAGAATGGGGATTCGATGAACCCATGGGGAAGGACCTTTGAGGTGGGGGGGGGGGGACTTCTTGATTTGAAGGTGATTGGGTGAAATCTGAGGAAGTTATGGCAAACCCTAAAAATAGACAAATGTGAGATTTCGGGCTTTGGGAAGGGGAATTGAGGATAGGGTCCTTAGGAATGAAATATGCAGAATGGAATGACAGGGGTTCCCCAAAAATTTCAAGGGAAACAGAGTGAAAACAAGGGAGATATGGGGAAAAAACTGAATTTTATACTCTTTTTTTTGAGACTGGAGCGACTACGGCTCAGAAGGGATCTGAAAGTGCTCTGATACCAGATGTGATGCACCTGCAACAATTACTTAATAAAAATATGCGAAATAGCAGAAATGACAGAACTCAGAATCACTTTTATATTGATCACAGGCCACTTCCTTGGGTGCAATGGGTGCATAGGGGCATCTTCCTTGCTTTGGGATACTCTCTTACAATATTGACATTTCTAACCTTTTAACTTGTCACAACTATGACAATCTAGAAATGATTTTCTTCGAGTTTTTCAAACACATAAATATAATTTTAAAGAAAACCAAGTGATTCCTTACATTTTTTGAAGTCTATATACTAAAGTGGGATGTTAATAAGGTCATCATTATCTTCATCAAAGAATGTGTGAATAAAATTAATCTTCTAAAAGAGGAGGCTTGAAAGTACATAAAATATATAAATATGCAATGTATTTTTTAAGAGAATTATTGCAAAAATAAAATACAATTAAAAACTAAGTAGATGTATCACAATAGTAATAAATTAAATTAAAAAGAATTAAAATGTTTAAAAATACATAATAATAATAATAATTCTACCATAATAATAATAAACTAAACGAAGTATATATATATTAAAGAATAAATTAGGATAAACCCATCTAAACTAAATCATATTTTAAAAAGATGTGTTTAGATTTGGATCTCTCTTCTTTTGTAATAGATAATTAAAATAAATTCCTCTCTAGTAGGTCTCCTAATTCTACTTGGATTCTTTTAGGCAAACAGCATACGTGCTTTGATTCTATGATCTTCCAACACAATGCATATCTTACTTATTTTCCAAAATTACCTTGTTCACAAGCTAAACACAAATTATATTTATGTGATATTCCTTGTCAGCAAAGATCAATGTAAATCATTCTATCATCTATCTCTTCATATTCTTATTCAATTGTTTATTAAATACCTTATGAATACGTAACAAATCCTATATGAATATTTATGTGATATTCCTATATGATATCAGCGTTACAAAATATCCTATATCCTATATCAATTCCCCATAGGCATGATATGATTTCCTTTTCGAGACTCGTAATACAACGAGGAGGTGACTCATAAATGAAGGGCGGGGATTCATAGTGGAGAATGGGATCTGATGAACCCATATTAGGCACTAGGGGAAGGACCTTTGATGTGCGGGGGGACCTTCATGATTTTATGTAAAAAGGTCAACACCAAAATTTTCCGCAACAAATCGAAATCGCAATAGGTCATGTGTAGGTATTTTTTATGCACAATGACATAAACAAACATTAACTACATGAATATGCCTCTTAAATTTAACCTCTTAAATTTAAATTTATGCAATTTAACTGCTAAAGTCTACATAGGTGTACATACCCTGCTAAAGTCTACATAGGTGTACATACCCTACCCCCTCCGGATTTGAACCTGTAACCTCCTAGGAAGGAACACATATTCTTAACCATTAGGCCCACTCAAGTTGTACTTAGGTCCACTATAAGAAAGCATTGCCGATTGATAGAAAGATATTTATGTAGTAAAAACAATTCAAAAGCATGTAATTTTTAAAAGTATTTAATAAGTGTATTTGTAATTTTTTAAGGAAAGTATGGAAAAGAGCTTCTATAAAGTAACCTAAAATAAATGAGAGATTTTATTTAGTTTGGTCACAACCATATCTACACATAACTATTATTATAATAGTAGGGGACACTTTTTTTTTTATGACTATCCCTCTTACCATAATGATATCATTATTATATTTAATAATATAATACTAATAATTTTATAAAATATATTTAGCTTATTGATTGTAGCTCGAGCAATTAAGAGGAATGATTATTACCATTATATATTAATAAATATATCATTATATATTTAATAAATATAATATTAATAATTTCATAAAACCATTAGTATGCAAAAAGCAAACCTAATTTAAGATTTAAAACTAAATGCAAGTTTTACTGATCCATTGTGAGTGGGACTTTGCTTTGTTGGAGATAGAGTATGTTCGCCTAATTTTGTTGAGAAGCACGCAAGCGATATACACAATCTATGATGCTCGACATTACTACATTTAGCAACAAAGGGATCATTGGAAAGAAGCAATAGAAGAAATAAGCATTGGCACTCATATAAACAGTTACATGCATGCTTTCCAGTGACAAGTCGGCCTGTGTAAGCATATCAAGAAGGTTATAAGCTGCATGTTTTGTATCTCATGATGCAGAGGAATTGAGACACGCAAGTGTTGTTATTTCTCTCTTTTCTGAATAAAGAATCTTGTCATTGCGTTCAAAAGACTCTGAGTTGTCACAACCCCTCCCTCTACATTCCTACGAAACCTGCAAGTTCGTCATTGCACGCATAAGCGCGAACATTCTGTCAACTACTTTTGATACAGGAACGTAGAAGATTGGACTAAAATGTTGATGCTTTTTTTTATGTTTGCATGTGTTCCATACACACAGAGCCTAAATAAACTACTGCAATTGTGTTTTAAAACAATTTCCCCTGTAGCCTTGATTATTATACTCAAAATTAAGGCAAGATCTGTCAAAAGATAAGGCTACATCAGGTCCTGGAAGATGACGGCCTTCCAAAAACTGAACTTTGGGAGCGATGAGATCTTGGAATTCATAAAAGAAGAGGAACAACCACGACCAATCGACTTATTCATGGCACTATGATTCTTCTCCTCTCAAAAAATTGGATTTTAGAAGGAAGGATTCATTAGTTAGGCACTCTCCTTCGACAAATAGAATCCATAACTACAAGCCATATCAAGAGGATGACCAAAAAACTCATTGATTTTCTTGCCAATAAAGGTGCTCGGAAGAAAGAACTTCTATGTAGCCATTTTTTCGTCAACTTGCCTAAAGGTCACATGCATAGCACTCGCAAGGAGATCATTGAGAAACACACATGCCACCTAGATGTGGGTGATGGGGTCATTCCCACCAGCTAACTCAATGAGCTAGCCATGTGTTAAGGACGAGTGGAAAAAGGCATGGATTTGGAGCAAGGTGGCAAATCAGAGTTTAATGTGTGGGTGTAACCAATATCACCATATACAAGAGTGCAATCGCATCATTAACTTTGAATCGAGGGAGAGGAGGATCGACACTACGGAAACCTGGAATGCTAACTCGCTCCTCAGGGATAGCATGCTTGTGAATTCAATTCAGGATGAAGACAATGGCTTGGATGAAAATTTGAGCTAGGGAAGGGACAATTCATGGATTCCTGGTACGATGGAAGGCCCATGATGTTGGGTAAGCAAGTGTGAAACCATTAATGTGATGTGGAATAGGTGAGAGAACAAGGGGAAGAGAAATCTAGTGGGGCTTTAAATCCAATGCCAAACATATTGGAAGGTTGATTGATGTCAAGGATCAATGAGAATACAAGGAGTCTATGTGGTTCATTTATTTGGTTTCGTTTGTGTCGAGTTGTAGCAGGAATTTTACCATAGGGGTGGTTTCTATGTGGTGTGGTAGAAAGCCTTGCAACACGCCTCTGCATCAAAGGGTGCATTGTCAATGTGGGGGTGATGGGTGTGCTTGGCTTGAGCCCCAAAGGGTTCATGAACAAAGTGGAAGAGAGGACCATTCTCAACAAAGCAACAAGGGAGAGAATCTTAACCATGTATTTCATGCTTCAAACCCTTATCACATCAAGTGTGCCATTGAGAATATGGAAAACTCATCCCTAGTTTCCCAATTGCTCTCAATGGATGTTGACAGGGGCACTATCCCTTACTGGATAGTGTATAATCTCTTGGAAAGAAAGATGACAAAACATGAATTACATTGAGAGGAGAGTCTTTGCACCATCTGTCGACTGCAAGATGACTTACACCATTCCCATTAGTAGCTTGACGACCTGGCTACAACTGTGAATGTGATGTTTCATATTGTTGGTGAGGAGGAAGCTAGGACAAGGGGAAATCCGAATGCGTTAGGATAGTTCACTCTTCAGGTTCTATGTCTATGTTGTTTTGTCAGGTTTTTTATGGTCCTTAGGCTCATTTGGCAATCATGGTTTTAGCACACTTGGTTTCCCCTTCTAGGACAAGTGATGCAAGTGTGTAATTTGAGTTATGAATAATGGAAGTGGACTCATCTTTTTATTTTGTCTTCCTGGTTTCCCTGAGAAGGGAAGGATTTTGATTTTAAGTTTTTGTTACTAAAATTATGATGGACAATGCAACCTATGTAAATTGCATACAAATTCAAGGCGAGTATTGCTTTGTTTTTTTGTTTTCTTACTGTTAATAGAAAATTCTTCCTTACTTTTAAAAATAAAAAATAAAAAGTTCTTCAACTTGTGGGAAGAAATAATTCATTCTACACAACTCTAGCGAGTCCATGAAAAACACTTCATAATTTATGATACAATAAAACATAAAACAATTAACATAGCATAAGTAAATTTCAATAGAAAATTGGCATAACAAAAGTAAATTTTAATACAAAATATAAATTAAATGTAAACTTGGTTAGTAGGGATCCAATTGCCTAGCCAACGGGCTCTTGGATCCCTTGGAATCCAAAGGCACGAGAGTCTATAGTTATGAATCCTCATATTTCCATGTACGAAGCTCTTTCTTTTCCAACCTCCCCTTCCTTGAAGATTTATGGCCAATATAAATAGTCATGTTCCGCCTATGTTTATTTATTGTTCGGGTTGTGCCCTCTTCAGCTTTATTGTTAATTTAATTTTCCCTATTCCAGCTGTGTTTATTTTTTTTCATAAGAAAATGCTATACTGTATTAAAAATTTGTAATGGTACATATAACCTGATAGAGTATCCAGAAAACAGCAACCCCAACACGGTAACATTTCTTTTGTATCTACCCGCTGTGTTTATTTATTCGTGATATTGAGCCTATGATGTTTAATGATTTTATATAAATATTTATAGCCTTTTTTATATTTTATTTTATAATGTTGAATTAATATTTTATTTTATAATATATTTTAAATTTAAAAATATCACACCAAAGAATTAAGGGAGCTACAAGTTTTCTCTTAGATTTCATCACCATTATAGATTTCGGTTTGATTATATTGTGACAGAGATTTGATTTGATTTTATAATGTTTACTTATAAAGTGTGACACATTTTTTTTTCACTGAAAAAAATTCACAATTTATTAATCATAATAAATCATATCGTTCAGGGCTTCTCAAGTCATTCCATACATCATAGCCCAAATAGAATAGGCACTGGGGCGAGGGTTTCTACAATGGAAGTGGTCTAGGGTTAGGTGGGAACAACATTCTCTGGAAACCGAAAACTCATAGGAAACCAGACAGAGAGAGGTACCCAAATTGCAGAAAGTGTTGATTCAGAGATCTGAACGATGGGATATCTTTCCATCTGACTGTGATTTCATTGGCTACCCTGTCTCCATCTTCTCCAATGATTTCCTTAAAATGTGCGATTGCTGAACCTTCTCTTTTATTGGAGCACAGGGGTAATATTAGGGTCCCTTCTCAACAATCTGTGGGCTGTCATTACTTATTTGGGTCAGCTTGGAAGGTATGGCTACGGAATGCTGGGCTATTCGAGGACAAAAAAATAGATAGCAGACACCGAAGGTATTAAAGCACAAAAACAATGAACATAAGCCATGCACATATGATAGATGATTTTGCAGGTTTCTAACTACATGAAAAGGTGCAAGCTTCTTAGTTGGGAGGAGCCACTACTCACTAACCTTCTAAGACTATCAACCAGGTTACTGGATGGCAAAGTTCTTCAATAAGTTATGCATATAGTTGTTTGTCCAGCTCTAGTTCGATTCAACAATAAGAAGGGGTCATTCTCAGAGATCATCAACTCTAATAGCAGTTATCAGATTTCCTGCAGTACATATCCCTTTCAATCAAGTATTAACAACTCTTTTTGTACCAATGTTTCAACATTTCAAATATTTGTTTAGAATTTATTGATATGCTCTAGCAGTAGCCTCTTCATTCTTCCAAGCAACAATACAGATCTTTATTCAGCACAAGTTGTTCCTATAGCAGGCTTTGTTCTGTACACCTCTATTCTTGTAGGAAATCAATGGCAATCAACATCAACAGTAGACTTTCCAACACCGATTTCTCTCATCAGTGTTCAAAATCTCAAAGTTGTCCCTTCACATCAAAAGACCAATCAAAGGTTCGATCAAGTAATTGAAGATTTTGTTGTAAAGAACTGGGTTATAAAAAGGATTTCAGTATGTTTCAGCTAAAGCATTTCTTCCTCAAAACTCAGGAATTCATGTTTCAGAAATCCGGTAGCACTATGGGAATTCTTGTAGCAGACTGTTATTTCTAGAATTCTCGTAGCAGATTTTGATAGTGCCTTGATTATTTGTATAGTTGCATCCCTTGAAGATGAAATCCACAATCAGGGTTTTGTTGAGGATGGTCTTGTTATGCTTCCACATCATTCAAATAGCCTTGATCTTCATTAGCCAAAAAACTAGACAGAGAGAGGTACCCAAATTGCAGAAAGTGTTGATTCAGAGATCTGAACGATGGGATATCTTTCCATCTGGCTGTGATTTCATTGGCTACCCTGTCTCCATCTTCTCCAATGATTTCCTTAAAATGTGCGATTGCTGAACCTTCTCTTTTATTGGAGTGCAGGGGTAATATTAGGGTCCCTTCTCAACAATCTGTGGGCTGTCATTACTTATTTGGGTCAGCTTGGAAGGTATGGCTACGGAATGATGGGCTATCCGAGGACAAAAAAATAGATAGCAGACACTGAAGGTATTAAAGCACAAAAACAATGAACATAAGCCATGCACATATGATAGATGATTTTGCAGGTTTCTAACTACATGAAAAGGTGCAAGCTTCTTAGTTGGGAGGAGCCACTACTCACTAACAGAAAAACCATATGCATTCAATTAACACTAAATGATTCAATCAAAGACCCAGCGTGTTTAAATATTAGAACAAGGAAAACTAATAGCATTCAATCAGATCTACAAAGCTTTCATCTAGGGTATACTATCGAAGATTAAAATATTCAAAGAGTATAAAGAACGATATACAAGACCTCAGTTTTTCGTCGTAGTCTTATTGAACTGGTGTAACCCTTTCTCTATTCTCTGATCTTCTCCACTGTCACATTCTTCGCCAAGATCACAACTCGTCCTATGCAAAACTCTTCCATTACTTTGCTAATCGTAGAGATCTCAACCTTCCTCCACACAGAGCTCCTTCTTTTTCGACATGGCTCGCAGAGATCGCAGTTTAGCGATAATATCATACCTTCTAGTGATAAAGAAGAGCAAGAAAATTACAATATTTTTTGAACATCGAGGTCAAGGCCTTTATGGTTTAGGTACAGCGAGAAGGTGACAGCCTGATGCTTTGAGAATCGGGGAACCATAACATAAATACGAGGAGAATCCCATGTACAGTAACAGCTACAGCTACGAGGAGAATCCCATGTACAGTGCATGCCAACGCTGCATGCTAAGGAGTCAATCCCATGTACAATTCGGAGGAGAGCTGCTTGTTCACTATGCATAGTTCGATTTCGTGAGTCACATTTTAACCAGGCTTCACGTGGTTTGACAACGTAGATAGACAGCATTACACTCCACTAAAGAGTTGGTTCAGAACCATTAATGTTTGGACGAGACACCATCAGATCGATGCAGATCACTTCCTTAACGTGGATAGCAGCAACATTAAGAACCGTCACTTCCTTACCAGATCGATGCACATGGATAGCAGCAACATTAAGAACCGTCACTTCCTTACCAGCCCGAGCTCTTCAGTGATTAATTCGGTGTATAAGGCTACAGGTCTAAGTCTATGGGGTAGGTAGTTGGTAAACACTTCAGCAGTAAGGTCATCCTTATGATCGGAGGTCTAGATAACCGGAAGATGAACTGGATATTGTGCACCTCACCTGGACCGGGGACACCTGATAGTTAAATGGCTTAAAAAGTAAGGTCATCCTTATGATCGGAGGTCTAGATAGACCCGAGGTTGTCAGGAACCCTAGCTGGTACCAGCATCATTTCTCTATTTTACTGGGAAATAAAGGGATAAAAATGAACCCATGAGCTGATAGTCAAGTTGAAAGCCTAAATAAGTATAAGTTTCTATTTTTTAATCTCCACGGACCCCAAGGGCTAGATACGTATGTGAATGTTGTATAAGGAAGTGAGGCAAAAGCTTGAGAAGTTATTGGCTTTTTCTCTTTTTGAATAAGAGACAAAAAAATTTGAGTTTATTGCACCTGAAATTTTATAACGGCTTCAATATAATTTCAAATCCTTTAATTGCTCAAACTTGGTGAGAAGACATATTGCCTTGGGACTTTGTTGGTTTCACATAGAGAATGGATTTTCTAACTCTTCCTCTTATATTTGTTTCAATATTTCTTTGTTGTATCTATCTTGTTTAAGATTTTGCAAAGTGCATGAATATCCTCGTTCTTTAGCTCTACATATATTTGGCTCTCTCAAGTGGTCTTTGTAGAATTTATGTGTCTAATCTACGATTTGTTTAAAGTTTGATATCTTGGATATTTCACAAATGGAATTTGATATCCTTCTTTAGTTGGCTTTCTTATGGAGGCACTTGGTATTTTGATCTCCTACCTTTAAATAAAGTTGTAAGATTTAAGATGCCAACATTCCTCATGTTGTGTTTGGGATTTAGTTAGATGAAGGTTGACTTTCCTTTCTTCATTTATAAACAAAATAGTGTATCCTCCTCCTCCCTCGATAAAGTGTATGTGTGCTTAGTGGTTTTGATTTCACAAAAATATTAGGGTAAGGAGGTTCTTATGTGTGAATTTTGATCCATTCGTTGATATCAAATTGTATCCTTTTCACCTTTTTCACATATATATGAGAAGGACCCTTATCTATTAATGATTAAACCTTCAAAATCATCATGGTTTAATTTCACATTGCTAAATTCTAATAGACTAGGTCCCGTGTCTTTTAGGGAGGCGATTTCCAAGGAGATCTGATTCTAGTTTAAGGCCATAGAAGGGGTGATAATGGAGGAATATCACCACCCTAACTTAACCAACTAGTTACACCCTCAGTGGTAGAAGAGATAATAGAGGAATACCACCATGCTCACTTAAACAGCTAGTTACTCCCTTAGTGGTAAATGAGATTCAAATAGCGAATACCAACAATTCTTTTTTTCCAACAAAAAAACAATCTAACAAAACAACAAGAAAACCATTTGTACAATGAAAAGGGAATAACAAGGAATACCTTGGGAAACACTACCTTCTTCAAGATGCTACATAAACTTAGGGATGGGATTGATAAAGGACTCGTTCCACTTGAGTCGAGCACACAGAACAAAATTAGTTCATCACCATGTTAACAATTAAAGGGTAAAGTGATGATGGAGAGGGATAATCTATAGTGCTTAGGGTCTGAGCAGGAGGAATACTAGTTGCCGAGATGGAAGGAAAATACAATGAATGACTAAGAAGACCGGTATAGAGGGAAGCACATTCCCCAAGTATGCAACAGAGTATAATTAATAAGTTGTATGGGCATTGTATGGTCCCAATAACAAATCTCAACCAGATGGAGAACCCATAGTGCCTCCAAAAAGGCTAAGGTAAGGTATGCCTATGACCAAGAAGATGGGTAGATGCACCTATTGTGCTCATGGAGTATGGAAGGGGCTAGACGAGATACACATCGAAGTCACCGAGTGAGTCAAAACACCCGTGGAAGAAGATGGGACCCTAGACAATGTACACGTCGCAGGAGCACCTTGTTTGAATCCACATCAGGAGTAAATGCATGGATATGTTGTGGATCGGGTCAAGACAAGAGATTTGGCATATTAACCCCTTAAATTTATGCATTTAAAACAATATGACAAAGACATGTGCTACATGGAACAATTATTAACCCCAACATTGAAACCATTGATCTGAATACTACGCAAACGTTTCGACATAATGTTTTCCCCTTACAACCTTCTATTTAGGAGTTGTTTAAGAGTTTGAAGGAGTGGTTATAAAGTTATACACACACTTGACCATATACTTATATACAAAATCGAATTGACTAAACAATGGGTACCAATGTCAAATCCTAAGCCTTAGGATGGTATCGTAGACCATGACAAATAGTTAGGGGTAAAATTAATACCCAATGGTCACTGTGATGACTCTGTTAGTATTTGGATATATGTACACCCATATAATAGTATTTGGGGCCGCCGTTATGGCCGGGTGGCTGGGGCGGTCGGCTGTGGCCGTCCCCACCCAGGATCAACCCCGAGACCCCGTCCTATTCGGCGTTCTTGCCTACCATTGAGCTCCGGTTTAACTATCATGTGAAAAAAAATGTACACCCATATAATAGTAGTGCAACTTTTCCTACATAGCAGGTTATGGGTTTTAATGGCATACTCTTGTATAAGTACTCATAGGAATAATACTTCAAGGTTAAGTAATTGTCTTATTTGGTTATCGTCGTCACAAGTAATGACATAGGAGACTATTCTTAACTAATGTAAAGAATGTTGAATAGGGATATAGAACTCTGTAAGTAAGCCATAGTTCTATCAATGACAAGAGTAATTCAGATAAAATTTATAGAATAGAAAGTATTGTTTATTTGTTATTTTAGCAAATTTGGGTATGTTGCATATGGTTTCAGAGTTGTAGTTATAGAACTTAGGCCTATATGGGTATGTTGTTTATTTGTTATTACAACTACAAACAAATTAGTGTTGTAATCATTTTTATGGAGGTAAGACGTGGGTAAGACACATCACTGTCTTAAAGCATCATTAGTTTTTTTTTTACTAAAACGGTTATGGAGCTTTCAATTAAAATCTGGCTAAAAACTGCCAGTGGCTTTACAATAATTCTGTTCTTCCTGAACTTACATTCAAATTCTTTACATCCATATTTTCCAGAATACCATAATTCAAAAAGAAGGACGATCAGTACCAAATCGACCAAATCAGCTACCTATCCATTCCAATGAACGCAGACTGAGAGGAGCTTAGCGATTCCATGTGGAGTTAGAGAGGAATAACAGTAATTCCATGAGGAATCCATTACTAGAGAGAAACATGACCAATCTGGGAAGCGCCAATTAATTGCCCAGATCCATTTCTTGGAGATCCAATGCACTGAAACCAAGCTTCACAGGTCCAATTCGATTCGCCACTATAACTAAGGAATTCATCTATATTGTGTCTTTCCTGGAGAATTGGGAAGGACGATCTGGTTGCCATTTCGACTAACAGCTACCTTTCCATTCCATTGAGCGCGGACTGAGAGAAGCTCAACACTTCCATCAGCAGATTTCAGCAATACTTGGTGGAGATACTTGAAATTTAACTTCCACTGACTTTGGAAAGAGTAACATTGATTCCTTGAGATATCCATTGCTGGTAGGATTCAGGACTCTGCTGGGGGGTGAACCCAGACATTACTTGGAGATCCTATGCCACAGTAAGTTCTGCAAGTGCATAGTTTCCAAAAAAAAAAAAAAAAAAAAGCAGACAAGGATATGCTCACTATCTCTAATACAAAATTTGAATAAAATATGAACAGAAAAGAACTTCAATCCAACTTGGAAGTTTGATGCTCTGCTTTTTGATGTATTCCATTCTCCGAAATCACTTCCTCCTTCTTCAAAGCCAGCTCAGCCGGCCATAGCACACTCCATTTTGATTCGAATTTCAAGTCTGGTAACAAATGGATCAACATAATAAGGTTAAAACATTAGCTGTAGGTAAGCTACTGGTAACCGATTCGCTATGCATCCTCGCGCTTGCCTGAGCTCAATGCTCCTCCACCTCCTCCTTCTACACTAAGTGCCAAAAGGTAGCTGTTTCAGCCTGTATTTCCCTTAATTCTTTAATTGACAACTGATCAACCAAAGCATGTCTTGCGCTAGGGGATGGACGCTCGCTTTTCTGTTCCATTAACAATTATATTTCCCTTGCTGAGGGAAGCACCTTTATTGGCTTCATTATCTGCTAAATGATTAAGATTTCGAAGGACATGGTAGCATTGAACTTCTTCAAATGCTTTCAGTTGCGCTATGATTTTCTGGTGATAGTGGGCCAGTCTCATCCCATTGAGCTCTTTCTTCAAATTAATTGCCTGCATGATTATTCGAGAGTCGCCAAATATAGCCAGCTTGTTTATGGATAGGCTTCTGGCTTGTTTCAGGCCTTGCCAGATGGCAAGGATTTCAGCATTGTTGTTGGTATTTTGGCCCAGCCCCCAGGCGAAAGATAGAATAATATTCCCAGATATGTCTATAATGATTCCTCCACTCCCCGCAGGTCCAGGGTTCCCTTTCGAGGCCCCATCCACATGCAGAGCATGCTTGTTCAGGGATGATCTCCATTTAATAAATTCTTGCTCCTCTAACCTGATTTCCCACTTAGAGTAGTGCTTGACAATGTTCTTGGTTCTGGTAAGAAGGGCTGAGTCTAGCCCTTGAAACCAACTATACTCCTCTTTGTCGGGAGTTTTTTCATTGGAGAGCTTAGGATTATTGGCCACTAGCTCTCCTATCAGCACCTTGACTTTGATTGCGACATGGTCTGGCGAGACTGCCTTGTCCCTGAAAATTCTATTGTTACATTCAAGCCACAATTGCCAGCAACCGATTTTTAGGACCCACATCCAACAGTGCTTTAGCAAATTCAATCTGGAGAAAGAGAAGGGAGCAGAGCAGATCCAGGATGCGAACATGGAAGAGATGGAAAGAGAGGGGGCAAGATTCAGCTGAGCAAACAGGATATTCCATAGTTCTGAAGCAAAGGGACACTGAAGAAAGAGATGGGTTGAATTTTCCTCATGGCAGGCGCAGAGAGGGCATCTTGAAGGCCCCTCCCATCCTCTTTTCAGAAGGTTATCCCAGGTAAAAATGCTGTCATGGAGCAGAGACCAGCAGAAATGGTCAATTTTGGGAAGGGAGGGTAGCAGCCAGAGGTTCTTCCACTTAGCAGGGTCCGGGGCTGCCCAAGGAATGGCTTTTAATGCAACATATCCAGCAGCTGCAGAGTAGGTGCCTAAGGAGGGCCCCCAGCCTCTTTTGTCCTTCTTGACAGAAGAGGGGGAAAGACCTTGCAGGGCCTCTAACAGGGAGCTTGCTTCATTCTCCAGGGCTTGCGGGACATCCCCCAAATTCCAATCAGACCAGCAGCCATCCGGACTCCAGCATGAAAGATCCCCCAAGGTGAATTTGCTATTCAAATGAAGCCAGTTTTTAATATTTTCCAGTCCTTCCAATTCTTTTATAGGGGGCTGCCCTAAAATGGAGTCATCCCAGAACTTAATACTGGAGCCATTTCCCGGAATCCATGTGAGATTGGATGTTATCAAGTCAAGAGATTTTAGACAAAGAGCAAAAATTGAGGAGCCTTTCCGAGACTTAGGAGGGTTGTCCAAGCACCTCTCTTTGTGCCCGCTGAAGTACTTAGTCCTTAACGCTTTGGAACTCCATGTTGTTTTGCCCCTTATCATTTTCCACAAGATCTTGCCCCCCATAGCCAGATTCTGAGTAGCCACGTCTCGGATTTGCAGCCCACCTTCAAGCTTGGGGGCTTTGACCTTATCCCAACTGACTTGATGCATTTTCCTTCCCATGTTCCTTCCCCCTTCCCAAAGGAATTTTCTCAATATTTTATCTATTTCTTTCACTATTCCTTTCGGGGCTAGCAGAATCGAGGCCTGGTATAGAGGAAGGGCAGTAAGGACCGAGTTAATTAGAATAGTTTTTCCTGCTTTGTTTAACCATGAGGCCCCCCATGCCAGCAATTTAGCCTTGATTTTGTCCAATAGTGGCATCCAGAGATTCCTTCTAGGTGTAGCTTTAATAAGTGGAATGCCAAGATATTTTATGGATTCCCACTTTGAAGTTCCTTCCATTTCCAGCATTCTAGCAATATCGATCATTTCAATGGGGGTGCAATTCCAACCGTAGATTTTACTTTTCCTCAAACTGATCTCACTGCCAGATATGTCCGTGTAATCGTCCAGCTCTTTTTTAAAAGATCTCGCCGTGTTCAGATTAGCCTGGCCCAATAGAAGAGTATCATCGGCAAATTGAGCATGGTTTATGTTCTTCACTCTAGGGGTTATTGTGATCCCCATTAGAGATCGCTGCTGAAGTCCCTTGTCCAGCTGGAAGCTAAGGACCGACGCTTGGATGACATAGAGCAGAGGGGACATGGGGCAACCCTGTCTGAGTCCCCTTGAGGCAAGAAAAAATTTTGCTGGTCTCCCATTTATCAAGGGGGCGATCCAAGGTCCAGATATGCAGGCTCTGATCCAGCTGATTAACTGGGGATGGAATCCTAGTTTGAACATAACAGCATAGAGAAAATTTAACCGAACTTTATCAAATGCATTAGCGAGGTCCAGTTTTACTATCATACCTTTCTCCTTCCTTTGGCAGCTTGAATGTATTGCTTCTTGGACCAGAATGATATTTTCTTGAATGTTTCTATCCTTGATGAAGCCCCCCTGGTTCTCCGGAATGATCCTGGGTAGGACCTTCTTAATTCGATTAGCTATAACCTTAGTGATAATTTTGTACCCTGTGTTGCAAAGTGAAATAGGGCGGAATCTAGAGAAGCTTTGGGCGCCTTTCTCTTTGGGAATTAGCGTAAGGAAGGAGGAATTAGTACCTCCACCAATTTTGCTGCAAGTCTGTGATTTCCTCACCATCTTGAGCAAGTCTTTCTGAATAATGTCCCAGCAAACTATGTAGAATCTGACCGTGAAACCGTCAGGCCCAGGCGCTTTGTCTGGATTCATTCCTGTCAGGGCTTCCTTTATCTCCTCAATTTTAATGGGGCAGATCATATTTCAATTTTCATCATCATTGATAAGCGTAGGGAGGACGTTCAGAGGGTAGCGATCCAGCCTTGGAAGGGCGTCCAGATCTTCAGTAAACAAATCTCTGTAGAAGGAGTGGGCCGCGTACTTAATATCTTCGAAATTATTGAAGGTTTGGTCTTGATAATGTATTTCTCTGATACAATTATAATTCTTCCGGGCTTCAGCGTATTTGTGGAAGTAAGTCGTATTTCTGTCTCCCTTGTTGAGCCAAAGACAACGTGACTTTACCTGCCAATGATGCTCCTCTCTTCTCAGCGCCTTATGAAGTGTTTTTTGCAGATCGAGCTCAACAGCCAGCATTTCTGGGGTGATATTGGCGTTTTCCATAAGCAGCTGGTGGTGGCCCAGATTTCATTGAGCTTCTTTCCTTTCATCGGTGGGGGATATCTTGAACTTTGCCCAGCATTGAAGTGCAGCTTTGAGCCTTCTCAACTTTTCTTCCCAAATGAAGAAAGGTGAGCCACATACAGCTTTTTGCCATGTTTCAGATACCAAATCGTAGAAGCCATCCATGGATATCCAGAGTGGGCTGAATCGAAAGGGGATAGGACCCAGTTTTTCTCCCGGAGACAAAGTAAGGGAAATCGGCTTGTGATCAGAGGTGCAAGCCTGGAGTATGTCAGAAGTTGCCAACAGTCCAAGAGTGAGGAAGGAGGAATGTACCAGGAAGCGATCCAGCCTGGAAGCAATGTGCCCAGGGCCCATTCTCTTGTTAGTCCATGTAAACTTCCCTTTGCTGGGTTTAATGTCCTCCAGGGCCCAGTCCATAATGATATCTTCGACCCACTCCTGAGCCGGGTCGCTTACCGGGGAGCCTCCTTTTTTTTCAGCAAGGGCAAGAGTAACATTCAAGTCTCCAGCCAGGACGATATTTTCATACCGATTAGTAGACAGAAAGGAGTTCAGCGTCTCCCAACACTCTCTTTTTTCCGCTAAGAGGACAGGGGCGTAGATGTTGAAAAGGCATATCTGATGCCCTGTGTTTTGATGCTTCAACTTCGTGAATAGCCAGTGGGTAGTGCTATGATTCTCTTGCAGGTCAAAATTAGTGGAGTTCCAGAAGGTTGCTAGCCCTCCTGAGGCTCCTCTTGCACTGACTGCTATACTACCTCCTTTTTTCCAGAACTTTTTGCTTGCTTGGATGGTATCAGTCTCCACCATCTTCGTCTCCTGGATCAGCAGAATATCCGGGGAGTTCATTCTTACTAGATCTTTAATTGCTTCTTCTTTGGGCTTGCTTCCCATGCCTCTGCAATTCCAGGAGATGAACTGCATTAAAATCAGGAGGGGGGGGGGGGTGGCTCCTTTCGGAACCTTGCCTTTTCTTGTAGATCTGGTTTCCATCATATCCGGAATTGTGTGCTGGACTCCTGCTGTGACGTCCCTGTAGGATTTCTCCTCTCTTTTTTTCCGTTCTGGTTTCCGTCCTCTTGGGATCTTTTCCGGAGTTCCGAACGAGCTACTTGTCTCTGTGGCCTCCCCATCTGAATCAGCACCTGGATCAGGACCTATCTTGTTGTATTCATTTTCTGATTTTGAGGATTCTTTCTCAGATCGGCCGTTCTTTTCCTTAGCAGTGTTTTCTGAAAGAGGTATGGATTGGGAGACTATTTCTATGGGTTCTTTCACCGGTTCCTTTAATGTTTCAGCATCTTCTTTCAGGTTCTCCTTTACAGAGCTGGCATGTTCCTGGAGATGAACCTTCGCCTGGACAGCCCTTTGTTCTTTGTTTTTTTGGGCTGCTTTACTTTTCCTCACCTTTTGCCATCCTTCAGCTTCTTCCTTCTCAGGTATTTGATTCTTTGGGCAATTTCTCTGGAAATGCCCATGTTCTTGACAGGTTCTGCATTTAAATGGCAAGTGTTCATAGTCGACTTTCTGAAAGTGAGTCCATGTGCCTACCGATAGCTTCACTGCCTCCGGAAGCCCTGCCTCCAGATCCACTTCCACACAGATCCTGGCACAGTTATAACTGGATTTGTTGTCTGCTTTGTCAATGAATTTCCCTATTCCATTTCCGATTCTTTGCAAAGCTTCATAATTCCAACAATGGACCGGCAAGTTGGGAAGCCTAACCCATACTGGAACTTCCTTAGGCAAGGCTACCGTGGGGTCAAAATCCGGCGTCCAACGGTTCAGGTACAGCCCCTGGGTTCCCATAAAATATGGCCCATTTTTGAAAATGAGATCCTTATCCTCCTTATTTATGAATTCGAACAGGAAGTAACCACTGCTCAAAGGATAGCAGGTGACTCCTTGCTTAAGCTGGGGTTTCTAGTTTCTTTGAATCCAATCGTCGGTGGTTTTTGCAGATGGCCAAAGCCCCATGAATTGACCGACCAGCCCTCTTTCTGATAAAGCCAGGGCAATTTTTACTGAAGTCGTTTCAGGCAATGCGATTTCGGGGATTTCGTCCAACTTTTTGATGAATTTCGGGACAGAGGGAGGTGCTTTCCTCTTGCCCCCGTTGGAGATCAGCATCCTGAACGCGTCCATCTCCGAGAAAGGTTGGGGATGGAGATCCCCACCCCCAGGATCGACCATGGCAGCACCTGCAAACAAAAGAAAAAAACCCTAGCTCCTCAAACTCGCGCTCGCCCTAGCTCCTCACACGCTCGCTGGTGAAATAAAAATTGGAACTCAATTTTTATATAAAGCATCATTAGTTAAAAGGACATAGTAGTTAAATTGTTATATACATTAATGAATTTATTATTTAATACTACCTTAACAAGCATTTATTACTTCCGCAATCACAATTTTAACATTTAATGCTGGTATAATTTTTTTTTTAATTTTTATGAAATTATCGGGATCGTGATTTGGATGTATGAATCCATCCCACGATTTGGAGGTTATTCCTCAACACTCCCGAATAAAATAACCCCCAATATTTATATTACTATGTCAAATAAAAAAAACCCCTTGACCCCTTAATACGAGGCAATATATTTTTGAGGTTTTTAAGAGTATTCAACCCCCCAATATGAATGGACGTGATATGATATTGCCTCACCAGTGAACCCCCCGTGATTTATGGCCCTTGATCCTTAATGGCTTCATCAAGAAACCAAGGGTCTTATTTTCCTCCCTTTACCATGACCAATTCCTTAAGATATCCATTCCTAGTATAGAAGACTTCACAATGGTACCCATTTTCCACCTGGAGAACAAACATCACCTCTAAAGGGTCTATGCTATTGTTTTAGATCATGTTCATGGTCAATGAGCCTTAGAGATCCATTTATTGTGTAAGGCCCTTATTTTCCTCCCAGGACTATGGTTGAGACCTCGAGACCCGTCCCATTATGCAAAAACTCTTCAAGGGTGTATGTTGTGGTTCATGGTCTTGATCACGACCCATTAACTCAAGAATATTATGTTAGGGCATAATTCCCTCAATTTCTTCCCCAACCATGGTCCAAGACCCATCCTAGTGCACAAAAATATCATATTGCCACTCATATCCCACTTTAAGGATAATGATCTCCTATACAGTGAATGTTTTTTGGTTTGAGGCCTTGTTCATGGTCATTTCTCCCTAGATGCTTCATATAGGTCCTACATGATTTATTTTCCTCCATTTCCCATTATTAAAGCCTTGAAACCCATCCCTACTACCCGAGACATTTATGGCCAACCATACTCCACTTGGGCCAAACATCCCCTTTAGAAGGCCCATGTGATGGCTCAAAGCTTTGTTCATGGCCCATGAGACCTAAATGCTTCATTTGAAGCATAATTACCTTGTTTTCCTCCCCTTACAATGGTCAAGTCCTTGAAACCTATCCCTCACATAAAAAATCTCCCAAGAGCACCCAAATTACCATTGAATGCCAAATATCCTCATTACAAGGACTATGTGGTAGTTTGAGGTATCGATCATCGCATAAACATTCATTTTCTTTTTCTTTTTATTTTTCAAATTAAGCAATTATTCATGTATAGACATTTAAAAAACATGCAAATATTTTCAATACCTTTCCAATGAACTAAAGAACTCCAAAACTAATGTTGGGGTAGAAAGTTATGGCAAAATTACAAAAATAATTTTTGTTTTTTTATATTACAAATAACATCTATACATTTTTGGAATATGTGCTTGTTTTGGAACACACGCACATTATTAGTGCATGCACGTTCTTGTACATGCTTATTGGGAAAAAAAATGTGGTATTTTATTTGATGGTTTAAAATCCACCAAGGATGTTGTAAAAGGAAAGTGTGCACATTTCAAAACTATGCACACATTCCTACTTGGGCGCATTCCCCATTGCCATTTTGTTGGTCATCTACTAATTGGGAAATCCACTCCTTTCTCAAGGGATACACTGGAAGAAATGGATAACAATATTTCCTTCTCAAGGGAGGCTATGGTTGTTGAAGCCCCTCTAGATGGACCAAAAGACTTCGTGAAACACATGCCTTCCATTTAGATAAGTAGTTGGTTTGTTTTAAGAACTTTAATCTCCCACTTTCTTGTCATAGTTAGTTACTATGACTCCAATGGTGTGGGAAGAAGATAAAAAGAAGAGTAAAAAATGAAAATTTGAGGATTATAATATTTTCTTTTATTTTTCTCATGCTTTGAGTACACGAAGAATATGATTTTCATTTTATAATGGAATAGAATTGTAATTTTTTTCTTGAAAGAAAAAATAACTACTCTACAAGTCAAAACATTATCTCCTAATCTTTTAAACATGTTTTGTTCACAAGATCCTTAAAATGTTAAGGCACACAACTATACAATTATTGGAATATCCTATAAAGAAAGATGATTCTACACACTTTTTCTTTTTCTCATAAAGACCATACATTTAAAATTGGGTACTCATACTGAAATGATTCATAACCACACCTTCTAATCTTTATTAATATGATGCAATAAATAAAATTTGTTATAAAAATAGGAATGAGTTAATAGTGAATAAACTTAGTGAATTTTTATCTTTATTTACTTATTTTTTCAAAATTCCCATAATTTAAATTATCATTATACACTTTTTCTTTTTCTCATGAAGATCATACACTTAAAATTGGTACCCAATCTCATAGTAAAATGATTCATAACCACACTTTCTAATATTTATTAATATGATGCAATAAATAACATTTGTTATAAAAATGAAAATGAGTTAATAGAGAACAAACTTAATTTTTATAATAAATTTACTTATTTTTCAAAATTCCCATGATATAAATTATCATTAAATAAAATGAACTTGAAATAATAAATTGAAAAAAGGAGACAAAATTTTCCATATTGGAACAAAAATTGTGCCCTAGAAAAATAATACCCACAAGACGAGGGGAAAAATAAAAATCCATAGCAAGTGGGGAAAAATAATATAAAAAATCCATAGCAAGTGGGGAAAAATAATATAAAAAATCCATAGCTAGTGGGTCAATGCAAAACTAATCATACAAAAGAATATAAGAGAAAAAGAGAAAAGCAACACAGCACTAATGGAATAATAGACTAATGGATGCAAGCTATTCGTAGGACTTGGACTATGTCTTTTGGATCTTGGGAAGAGTTGTGGATCTATTTGCATTACTTTAAAATAAAATTAAAAGCATGATGGCACTTGTATAGCTTCACATTTCATCAGTAAAATCCTCCCATTCTTTCTTTAAACAAGAAGGACAAATGAAAAAAAACTTCATTTCACTTGTATATCTTCAAGTTTGATTAGTAAAGATCTGTCCATTCTTTCTTTAAACAAAAAGGATAAATGAAAAACAAAAGAAGTTTGGTGTATAAAGTCAAAGTTGATGATAGGTACGCATTCCAAATTTAAAGTACAAATAAGATAATTTTTAATCACAAAAAAGATATAGGGCAACTTAATACAATTTTATTGAATTATTAAATATAAAATAATTTAAGTAATTTTATTAAATTATTAAATATAATATATTTATATGATTGATGTTATATTTTAGAATTTGGAGTTAATTAATATGTATTTTTAATAAATTGTAAAAGAAATAAATTTACTATCTAAATTAATAAAAAATTATTTGTTTTTATTTTGTTATGTTGCAATATAATAATTACATCCATACTGTCTATTGGTTGTAGTTTGGGTGGTTGGGAGGAAAGATTGTTGCCCTCCTCACCCAAGTTCAATTCTTGTAAGTGACATGATGCTCTTGTTGAGCCCTATTGTAATGATTGTATTTCAAGCTTTCCTTGATTCTTCGGAATAGCAGGAAGGTGATTTAAAAAAAATAATAATAATTACACCGATAGGTTTTTATATATTATCAAAGTTTAGGTATTTATTAGATATTATCTGAGATTTTGGACTTTATCTTGTTATGCTCAAATGCATCTTGATTAAGATTTAAATAAGTTTATTTAAATCTTAATCAAGATGCATTTGAGCATAACAAGATACCAAAACTATGAAATGAATCCCTACTATACACTTATATAAATTTTGTCTACATTACAATCATCTCTAGCTTTTTCAAAATATTATCAAACTTATAGAATATAATTTCAAAATGGAATGAAACTCGAGATGTGGTATGATTCAGCTTCAGCTTCAGCTTCGAATGGAGGGATCCCTATCGACCTTCACCCACCACGAATTATTATGAAATACGCAGTGTGCAATTTGTGTCGATTGAATTTCATTGAATTATAGGATAAATAGCACAGGGGTAATTTGGCATTGTTTAATAGAATAAATTAAAATACATCAAAATACATCATCATTTAGCAGGCTGTAGGATCTGTTAATCACAATATTTTTTGAATTCTTTTCCTTTTATTAATGTTTGGAAAATTTTTGAATATTCCATTTTTATATTGTTATAGTTCAAAGTAAAATTTATAGTTTTGCTGTAAAATCAGTTTATCATAATATTTTTATTTATTAATTAATATTTGGAAAAAAATTTAATATTTATTTTTATTTTGTTGAATCAAAATAAATTTTATATTTTTCAAGATTAAATCAATAAGATTGAAAGTTATTACAACAATACATTTTCATAAGTTTAAAATATCATTTTTAAAAATAGAATATAAACTTAAAATATTATTTAAAAATAAAAAAATAGAATTTGAATGAAGAAAATAACATTTATACAACAGATGAAATGTGATCTGAAGCTTTTGACAACCAAAATAATGCGGAATGGGAAAATGTTTCATTTACCTGAAGTAAGACAACAAATTTGAAAGCAATTCTCAATATGTCTTTTCCTTTCAAAATACAAACAATTTTTTTCAAAAAAATTGAAAGCAAGTCTCTATATATGTCCTTACCTTGCAAAATGTATACATGTTTACCTGTCAGGTAAATCATTGTCCTTGACATAATATACCTTATCAGTTTACACAAGTTATATATACAAGCGTGAACTTTACCTTGCCAGTTCACACAAGCTATATATACAAGCCTTCACTTTGGGAGGGAGCAAAGTCCCACATGACAGATTCATAGTTGAGTAAAGCCAGGGTTTTGTTACAAAAGTTCAGTGTGTATAGAGCTTTAAAGATTATTTTATGAGTCCAGTTTGAAAATCTAGTTTTATTGCTCTGTTATACAAGCTTGTTTCCTCATATCACGTGACTGTGGACTCAACTTCTTCATCACCAATCACCCTGACTTCTTTATCGTTGGGGATTATCCATGTTTTTGAAACAGCGACTTAGCCACATCATGAACACCATTGCAATAATGCCTCCAACTGCAAATACAAATGATCTCATTGCTCTTGACAGTTTGTTCCCAATGAAACCTACAATTAAAATGGTCATCAAACTACCTGTCCACAAACATTTAATCAGTATTGTACTCGACATTTTGTACAAAACCAATAGTATCCCTTCAAACTCGTGATAATTACTTATTATGTCAAAGAAGGAAAGGAGAAAAACCTGCAGCGGATGTCAGAAACCATATAGATTGAACAACTGATTTCATAGAAACAGGGGCCTGTGAATAAGCAAATTTCAATCCAGTGATACTAAACGATACTTCTGCTGCTGACAGTAGTACATACTGAGGTACCTGCCAAAGAATTGCTATTTGTTTCGTTGTTTCAATTGGGTATGCTAAGATGAACAATCCCATATGCTCCTTATTATCCTGCTCAGAATCTGAAAATTTGTTAATATTTGAAGTGGTTCCTTTATCAATCGCTAGCTGGAGCAATGCTGATGTGAAAAATGCAACAGAACACAGGAGCATTCCCAGAATCATCCTTCTTATCTCTTTCATGGAAACTCCATGCTTCTCCAAGAAAGGATAAATCACTTTGTCAAAAACTGGAATGAAAATTAGGAAGAAGAGTGGATGTAGAGCCTGTCAACAAACAATCCTGATCATGTTACTCATTAAATCATGTTACAACTTACCCTAGCTCTATATATTAGTACCATGAAATTCGTCAGATATCCTTACTGTGTGATCTCATGAGGCTTCTTAGGATAAATTTTCCTTCTAAAAGTGAGCCAAGGGGACAGTGCTGCTTTATCAACTGTAGAGGAAAGTAGGAACCTCCTGGGAAATGGGAGAAATAGAATTCAGAGTGCCATCCTAACTTCTAATCAGATTAAGGGGTTAAATGGGTTCTTCTGGCTAGGATTGGTTGCATAATGTTTGAATAAAAATGAAAATATGTTTGTGCAGCCAGGTGCTTACAACTCAGTATTGGGGAGATGTCACGTTTGTGAGGTTACTTGAAGTAACGTTTCTATCTATGTCCGCTCATAATTTATCAAAACTAAACAGTAATTAAAAAAATAATGCCTACGCATAAAATAAAATAATTAAAACCAGCATAGATCCATCTTAAACCAGGATCTATTAAGCACCAAAAGGGATCCAATTTCTTGAGGTTTGAATTATACTAGTTTTATCTCAAATTCTTAAATGCAGTTAAATGTGTCTAGAAGAAAGTTGAAGCCTACATAAATGCCAACAACCTACCAAGATTCATATTTGTAAGAAGGTTTGTTGGGTTTAAAGCTTTGCCAATAAAAAGACTATGGTTCTAAGTTACCAGTTTCATGTATAATCATCCTCCTTCCCTCTTCTACTAACACTGATCGACTGGTAGTTTTGTTAATGAAGTGAATTACTTTGGCTCTATGCTTAGCTCATTAGTGAAATTAAATGTATGAACGAGTATACTCCCTGGAACTGTGTACCCTTTGTGAAATCTAGGCAATATGCTACAGGAGACCTCCTCAGGTCAACATGAAGATCCAAAAAGACTACTCAAAGGCCCCACTCCTTAAGCAGCCTGATGAAACCACAGCGTAATAACATAGTTACAACTACTTTAAAAATTTAGAAATTTGTAATGATTTATGATAAAAAAACATATATTTACAACACATTTTAAATACTTCAACACCCAAAACCAAAAATAGAACTGTTTTCAACCCTAGTTTAGTTTGAAGTCTGAAAATATCAACTTAGCAACAGCAAGGGAAGCCTTCTTTCCTTTTGTTAGTGAACAGATAAATAATCCAGAACCCAGAGTCATCACCTGCATCTGATCGGGACTAATCACAACATTTCCTAGGCAGGACACATGCCCATTCATCTGTCTTGCCTGAAAAACCCACGTAGAGGACTTCTGACCAAAGAGGCACCAAAACATAGAAGCAGGAAGGAAGAAAACAAAGACTCTGACTACAGCCTTTACATCTTCAACTTCTTCTGCGCTGCATCTTAGCTTAGCAGCATCAAGCCAGTGAGCAGCACTGCTGAATCCTCCTCTACAATTAACTCCCTCATAATCTGCATGACCAGATTTGCTCTTCCTCAGTCTTATAGCACTAACTATGACTTTAACCACAGTAGAAAACACACTCCCCAGAGGCCGTCTGTCTACATAGGCTCCCCTGCCAGCCCAGAATATAATTATAGAAAAACCCATGAGAAGAGAAGGCAGTCCAAAAGCTGCTGCATACGAGACATTGACCCTCAACAGTGGTGTGAGGACCGTGGAGAGGAAGGAGCCCATGTTAACTGCAAAGAAAAACGCAGAGAAAAAGGTCACCCGAAGCCTTTCTTTGGTCTGACCATCTGGCACAGAGAATTCTATTTGGTCTCCTCCAAACGCTGCAACACAGGGTTTAATGCCTCCAGTGCCAACTGTTATCAATAAAAGACCCGTGGCAGTGCTCCACATAGCATAGCTCGAAGCTTTTTGAGTTACAAGATCGGGATCTGGTATTGCAGCCATGGACATAACCCAGTTCCCCGCAGCGTACAGAAGAGATAGATATAATATTGTTCGGTATTTCCCCTGCCAGATAAAAACAGAACATACAGGCATGTATGTTAATGCATTTATCAAACTCAACATGACACTCATAGAAGATTAGTTTTGATAGTTTACCAAGAAGGAGTCGCTGATTATGCCTCCCAGAATTGGAGCAGCAAAGCACGCCATTATGAAGAGATGATACATCTGCGTTGATCGGACTTGGGAGAGAGCAAGGTGCTCTGAGAAAAATAAGGCGAGGATTGCCTTGAGGCCATAGAAGGAAAACCTCTCGCAAAACTCATTCCAGAATATGAATTTGATGGCGGGTGGTAAGGCCTTCAAATCTCTGAAATAGGAAGAAGAAGAATTACGAGCTGCTTCTGTAGAAGATGCTTTTGAGATCTCCAATAGTGCTTCATGTTCATGTTGGGTTTTTGACGACACCATGGCTGCTGCTGAAGCTGAAAGAGGGAAAAGACCAGACTGTCCAGTTTACGAAGTGAATTGAATATGACAGCTATGGAAAATGAAATTGTTTGTCGCAGCACACTAACATGCTAATGATAAACCATCATCATATCGTCTCCATTTACATTGTCCCCGTAATTTTCATGTCAACCGCTCCGTAATTTTCATGTCAATCGATTTTGAATATTTTTGAAAAATTACAATTTCAACATATTGATATTTAGGCCGAGAGACCTGTAGAATAACATCTACACTCTCCACTTTTGGTTGGGTCCAGGCCTAGAATATCAGAATTCTTTTAAGTGCCAAACCAAAGTTTGATGGAGTTTTTGTGTTTTTCATGACTCTAATTTTACGGTTTCGTGATTCTCAATTTCTTTTAAAACAATTTTATCTTTCTTATATATATATTGTTTTTTCTTTAATTTTTTTTTCTACAATTAAAAAATAATCATAATATAATAAAAGATATTAACCATAATAATTTCTTTTATAATTATAAAATAACAATAATTATAATAATAAAATACTAACAAAAATGATTTATTCTACAATTAAAAAATATTACAAAATAACCATAATTATAATAATAAAATATTAACCAAAATAATTAAAAATTATATTATAAAAAAAAACAAATTAAAAAACTATATTGATATTGATTTTATTAGTAAAGATTATATACTTGCACTACCATAAGCAAATACAATCTTAAAAGTACCAAAACCATAATTGTAAACACTCTAAACAAATCTATCAAGCAGAGAGAGGGATCCAATTTATTAAGGTGTAATTCTTTTTTAATCTCAAACTCAAGAAATTTGATCCCTCTCTTATTTGATAGATTTGGGTTTAACTTTTATTTTTTTTTTATTTTTTAGGTTGAGAAAGATTTTTTAATTACTTTTCATAATTTTTTATTTTATGAGCCTACATGTATTTTTTATTTTATTTATGAGTCAACATGTATTTTTTTAATTATTTTTTATTTTATTTTTGGTAACACTACATTACAACATCTCCCCCATAATGGGTTGTAGGGCACCTTGCTCCTCTTTGTTCAACCAACATAGATCCATCTCAAACCTAGATCTATCAAGCACGGAGAGGGATCCAAATTCTTGAGGTGTAATTGCTTGATAGATCCGTGTTTAAGATTGATCTATGTTTTTTTATTTTATTTCTATTTTATAAGTCAACATGGATTCTTTTAATAAATTTTTATTTGGTTTTATTTTTTATTTTTTGAGCCTATTTATTTTATGAATCAATAGTTTTTTTTTAATTATTTTTTATTTTTGGTAGCATAATGTTAGGAACTTGACAACATCTCTACCATACTGGGCTCTAGAGCACCTCGCTACTCTCGTTGCAATAATAAAGATTATATTAGTAAAGGTTTACACTTTTTTAAACAACAATCCTTCATAAATGTTAAATGTATTTAGGTGTGGGTAAACCCTAGTTGTTATGAAACAAACCTCAGTTTTGTCTTGGATTGGATCTTCACCAATGGAGAATGATGTTGTTGCATCCAAGGAGTCCAGTTCCCATTTACTTGGGAGATTAGTACCAACCTTGTCAAAAAGTTGGAAGTTCTTTTGTCTTTTTTGTCGGATTTGGTTTTAGTTTTTGGTGTTGGTTTTTAGTTGTGTTTGCTTGTATTGCTTGGTGTTGGTGAATCTGACTAGTGTAGTTTGATGTTGGTTTTCCTGATTGTTTTTTTTCATGAGATTCTATTGAGGTGACAGCTACAACTTGGTGTTTTTTGGTAATTTGTATTTTATGGTTATTTTATGGCTAGACGTACAAAGGTAAAAAAGTTGTCAGTAATAGGACTGATATTTCGACAAGTGGGTCATATCCTCTCGTCATGTCTACTCTATGCATGAAACATTTGGTTTCAAGGTCTTCACATGGAGAGGAAGATGAGAATCACAATATTCTTTCACCTATGAAGGTCGGCAATGACCATGGTGTAGGGTTTTCTCCTGCAAAGGTCAGCGGTGACCATGGTGTAGGGTTACTCAAAGCAAATACTTTTTCCTTAGTCTTTGCTGGTGATAGGGTTTTGAATGAGTCAAATGTTCAGTCTAATTTTAGATTTAATCAAGGGGATTCAAGGTCTTCATTGGATAAGGATGCTTCGAATCCTAATCTTTTGACCGTCAAAGGCTGGTAGTGATAATGGTGGAAGGTTTCAGAATCATAATGTTGTGGGTAATAAGGTTTTGAATGTCTTGAATAAAGTTTCTATTTGAGGGCATCCAAATGCGGATAAGAAGTACGATAATGGGAGCATTCTCGCTTTTGAGGGTGTAGTCGTAAACAATTTTCTAGTAGTTTGGTTGGAGTTAGGGAAAAAGAAAGATTCAAATTGAAAGCCTTCAAGGTGAAAGAGGAGTTTGATAGTTTTATTCTCAGAAAAGATGTTAATCTAGATCTAGTTGAAGGTTTTGTCACAAAGTGCAATAGTGGGGAGGCTTGAATACCTTAAAATGAACTGTAGTCTCAACAGGTCCGAATCTCCAGGTCACTAGTTGGTGGCATCATAAATTGTGGTGTTGGAGAATTCCTTTAAAATATAAATGCTTCTTATGGCTCTGTTTCCAAGATAAAGTTCTTACTTGGGTAAACATTCATAAACGGGGCTTCCACAGACCACGTTTGTGCATCTTATGTAGAGCAGCGGATGAGGACTCTCATCATCTTTTCTTCCAATGTTGTTTTGTGAGAGTTGTCTGGATGGTGATTCGTAGCTGGATGCACGTGTCAGATTTCTGGTTGGGAACCGATCTGATAGATTGTTATCACTTCTGGTTTGGGATAAATGGGAACCATAGCCTTCTTCCTTTGTTTCTGACCACTGGTATCTGGAAAACCCAAATTTTGGGGATATTTGAAGATATTAAACCATCAGTCGAGGCTATGGCCAGAAGAGTTCTCTATCACTAGAACGGTCAGCCAGAAGAACAGGTTATCTCGAAATTAAGACGGGTAGTTCATCCATCGATGGAGGAAGGTTGCATCAATGGTTTCTTTGACGGGGCTTCCCATCTTGGGGTCTGTGGAGTAGGGATAATGATTTATGTTCACAACAACCACATCATAAAGATACAAGTGGGGATGGGAGGTGGCAATGGCTTAAAGGTGGATATGTTGGCTTTGAGGTGTTTGTTATGGTTTTCCCGCATGAGAGGTTTCCTTTCTCTCAATATTTACGAGGACTCACAAGTGATAGTCAATTGGTTCAACAGTAAGCATGAGATTAACGCTATCATCTTGGAGCCATGGATGGAGGAAATTTGAAGCATTAGTGTTGCTTTCGACTCGATCACCTGTCAACATATATATAGGGAAGCGAATGTGGAAGCTGATAAGCTCTCAAAACTTGTGTTGGGCCCGAACACCGGTTCAATGTTTTTTAATGAAACTCTCGACGGGGCTGTTGTGGATCACGGGATCCTCAACACTTTCTGAAACCGAAGCTATTCTAGACCATCTCTTATAGTCTTTTGTCCATGCTCAGACAAGCTGAAGAAGCTCATTATAGGTCTATGACAATTGTAAAATGTGTTGGTCAGGTTTATTCTCATCGTCGCCTGTCAAAGGACATATGAATGCTTGCCAATGCTTGTTTATGTTATTTTCTGTAAATCGCACTCATGGTATCTCTCCAGTTGTAACGTGGTTCCTTATTTCTTATAATACCAAGTTACAATTTTTTTCTCTGGAAAAAAATGCTATCTCGGTTTTGGGTGATAAGAAATGGTTTATTAGTCCTGTGGATGGCATGTGAACTTTAATACACAAAAGGAAAGAATTATGAAGCATCATTTATGGATGTTATTGCTAAGATTTCCGCTCCAACTATGGACAAAGGATGTTTTTGTGGGTCTAGCCAACCATTTGGGAAATTTTATTTTTCTTGATAAGAGGATGCTATCATTTGAAGACAAAAGGGTAGCTTCTGTGTTGGTAAAGTTTGAGGTATCTTGCAGGTTACCTACTGTTGTTGAAATTATTTTGGGAAATTATAGCTTTCTACAAAAAATGGATTATAAATATGTTCCTTTCCATTGTCATATCTATTGCAAAATGGGCACCTTCGTTCAAAATGTCCTTGTATGGAACTTGGTAGGTCAAACTTTATTCCAAAAATGGTTTCAAATTCAAGTGATGTGACTTCACTTCCATCTTCAGTTCGAAGGGGTGATTTTATGAACTAGTCGCATAATTATTTAAGAGGTATAGATCCTCGTAAGAGGTAGAAGGGTGACTTTATGGATCGGCCCTTGACTATGGTGCAAAATTATGCAGATGTCGCTGCTCTTCGTAATGAAGATTTCTCAAACCCTACTTCTGTTGGAGACTATGCAAACCTTCATCAAGGGATTGATGCAGCAGATTTAGGCATGTCTCCAATACATTCTCCTACTAGTTATGAAGGTTTGTCTTCGGCTGATTTAAAATTTATTAAATCTATTGAGAAGAGTCATAGTAAATCTCAGTTGGCTAGGGTTTTGGGTAAGAATCTTGAGTTGGGGTTGGATTCTTCAAATTAGTTACTTTCGGGAAATATAAATGTTAATGATTATATGGTAATTTTGACTCTAAATCAAGAACCTAGGGTATTTCTTGTGGATGATTTGTCTCCTTCGTTACCAGGTGAAGTAGATGTTGATGAACATTTAGAGGGAGGGGTTTCAATTTTAAATAAAAATGTTGGGGATTTATCCAATTCTTCTCCTTTAGGATCTTCCAAATATTATTGTGGGAGGGATGGTTGTGTGTCAGATTTGAATCATTGGAGTCATGAGAAGAATTGTCCCTCATATAAAGACATTGTTAATAAATTCCCCACGATTGTTTATGTTAATAAACCATTTGATAAGCTTGGGGTTTCTTCCATTAATTTTGTTTGCCACCAGAATGCCACAATTAGAAATAAGAATAAAAGAAGTGAAGTTTGGGTGTGAGAGGAGATCTTAATTCTTCTCCTTTGTCTCCTAGGGAATATATTCCTTTACCTACTAGACTCAAGGATGATGTTGTTACACTTAATTCCGATGAATATGTTTCTGAACTTGGATCGCTTAGAGCAATATTGCCCCCTCAAGGTGGTGATTAATGATATGTTCATCTTTCAATATCAGGGGGAGAGGGGTTGGCCCAAAATTAAAATTCCTCAAAAGGTTTTTAGAAACCATAATTCTGATATAATCTTAATTCAAGAGACTATGCCTCTTGGTGTTAAGTCATGTGAATACTTTTTGAATATTTTTCCAGGATGGGAGGTGTGTGCTACTGATGCCAATGGACTTTCAGGTGGGTTGTTGGCTATTTGGAATCCAATCATGGTTTCCTTGATTCCTTTTAAGACTCGTGTTGGTATTTTTTGGGTCGGGAAAATTAAGGGTTTTGATCAAGAGATTAATATTTTAAATTGCCATGCCCATTACAAAAATAGGATATCTTTTTGAGACAGTGTTGATAAAAGTGGGATTATGGGGGTGCACAATCTTATTGTTGCAGGAGATATAAACCTGACCTTGCATTCAAATGAGATATGGGGTCTTCATTCCAACTTGGATCCCTTATTGAAATATTTTCAAAACATGTTCCTAAGTTATAAATTAATGGATGTTGTTCCCAATAAATTGTGTCTTACTTGGAAGAATAAGAGGTATAGTAAGGATGGTATTGGTAAAAGGTTTGATATATTTTTGTTAGATGATTCTCTAGCCTATTCTTGTGATAAATTTATATCATGGACTATTCCTTCTACTGTTTCAGATCATAATCCATTATTTTTACAATTGGATGGAGACCTTATTGTTCATGAGTATCCATTTAAATTTATCCACACCTTCCTGAAGGATGAAGAGTTTTGTAATTTGGTTAGATCTACTTGGAGTGTTATTGAATATCTTGGTTAGTTTGATGCAATGGATAAGTCGACTATCAAATTAAAAGGTTTGAAGAGTGTTGTTGGAAAATTGATCAAGAACGAGGAAAAACAAGCTAAAGCGGAATTATGTGAGATTGAAGAAATTATCAATAGCATTCTTGTAGATAACTTATCTAGTTGTTATTGTCAGGAGGAGAAGGCTAAAGTGGCGGAGCTTGAGGATGAGGCTTGGAGATTGAGAAGAGGAGCAATATGGATAGCTCAGGGTAACAATAATTCTATTTTTTTTCATAAATATGTGAGTTTTAGAAAGAATCTAAACTCTATTTGGGAAATAATGAATTATGAGAGGGAATTAGTATCTTCTCAAAGGGATCTGGAAAATTCTACTATTGTATTATTTGCAAATCATTTTAAGGATTCTAGGAATTCTGATATTGGGTCACAGGTGAAGGTGGTTAATCATTATCCATCTTTATTTACTAAAGAGGAAGGATTGATGATAGCGAGACCAGTTACATTAGAGGAAATTGAAGGTGTTATTTCTCATTTTGCAAGGGATAAAAGTCCTGGGCCAGATGGTTGGCCTGTGGAAAATTTTCTCTCTTTCTTCGATATTATGGGAAATTAAATTTTGGATGTCGTGGAGCAGTCCATATCTCAAAGACATATGTATGGAGCATTAAATTCAACATTTATCTCACTTATTCCTAAATGTGATAATCCCCAATCCTTCTTTGACTTTAGACCTATCTCTCACTACAATTTGGTGTACAAAATTATAGCTAATAGAATTTAGCCCAAATTGGCAGAAGTGGTCTTTAAAGAACATTTTGGGTTCCTTACTAACAGGAAAATATTGGATGCAATTAGGGTTACTCAAGAATACCTAAAATCTATAAAGGTCAAAAATATTAATTCCCTTTTTCTAAGAAAGGATTTATCCAAAGAATATGATAAGGTTGATTGGGTCTTTCTTAGAGTGATACTTTTGCAAATTGGTCTTCCTATTGAGTTCACTAATTGGATAATGGCATGTGCTACTTCTGCATGCTTTGTTGCTCTTATCAATGGTTATCCCACAAGATTTTTTAACTGTTCAAGAGGACTTAGATAGGGTTATCGTCTCTCACCCTTGCTTTTCCTTCTTGTTATAGAAGGGATCTGTAGGATGATAGTTGATGCTAGAGTGAAGGGCAGATTGTCTACCATTAAAATATCATCTGCTTTGCATATCACTCACTTGTTATTTGTTGATGATGTGGTCTTATATGGAAAGGGATGTTGACACAAACCCATTCGAAAGGGTTCCTCACTCTATCGACATCCAACCCACCGCGATCTCCCTGAGCACCGGCCCAAACAGATTTTACCCCGTCCAGCAACATCTACGGAGCAGATGAAGTCTCACCCGAGATGTTCAAGGGAGAGTTGACGGAACCATGTTTCCGTTGAATAAAGAAGGACCCATGTGCATCCGCTTATTCAACTTATCGCAACAATCACAAACAGATCTAACATTTCAACTTATGCAATTAGACAGAACCGCATCATCATTCAACAGATCTCATTATCAATTAAAACCCATTAATGTGCAATAGATCTAGCAGTAAAGCATTATTTGGAATAAGGAAACATTGCATCATTCATGTATTCATATCGCACATGACATTCATAACAGGAAAACATAAAGGAACACAATGATTCTGCTCAAAACCCCATCATATCATATTAATATTCACAACATAACTCAGATACAACAATATAGTTCTTCCGTCACATACCCAGATTAACAGACAAAAACAAGCAAAATTATCTCTTATCATCTGTGCTCAACTGTCTCTTCAATTGATATCCCAACACTTACAATGCTATGTCTATTTATAGGCTCGCGCCTTTACATTCATTGTCCACTTAGCCGACCACCTAACTACTTCATGACAAACTCTATAAAAAGGATGACCCAAAACCCACATAATGCGGTCCAAATGACCCAAAACCCGCATAATGCAGTCCAAATGACCCAAAACCCACATAATACTATTGAATTGCATTGTTTTCACGGATGATCCTTTTACTAGAGGGTTTTCCAGTTCATTGACAGACGTCACAGGTGCGCGCATAATCCATCGCATCATTATGCATAGTGGGCCACCAAATCCCTGCGTGAAGCACCTTCCTAGTAGTAGTTCGACCGCCATAGTGTCCACCCACCACTTCTGCATGTTCCTCTGACAATATCTGCCCTTATTCATGAGGTAACACACATCGCCTTAAGAGCTCATCCAATCCTAGTTTATAAATTTGTCTGGAAATCAACTGGAAATCTGTGGCCTTAACCACCAACTGCTTCTTCTGACTCATGGTAAACTCTACTGGTGCAGTGCCCATTGCCAAAAATTGAATTATTTCTTTGTAGTATTTGTCAACCACCTCAACTCTGAATAGTTGCACATCTAGCAACCCATCTTCAATGTTTGTGGGCTCCTCACCTATCTCGATTAGTGATAAATGATCATGCCCCGCATTCAAGCGAGATAGCTTCATAATCACCTCAAAATCAAACTCCTGAAAGAGAAGTAGCCAGCAACCTATCTCCCCCCCCAACACAGGCTTATTGACCAGGTATTTCAAAGACAAATGGTCTGTGAACATTTTGAAATGACCCCCCAACAGGTAATGTCGAAAATTTTGTAGCGCATATACCATTGCCAGACCTTCCCTCTTTGTATTTGCATAATTTCTTTCCATAGACGATAGCTTCCAACTCACAAAAGCAATTGGGTGATCCAGATCTCCTTCACCTGGTTGCGCAAGCACTACTCCCAGCGCAATCGACGATGCATCCACATGGACATGGAACTCTTTGCTCCATTCCGGGAAGGCCAGTATCGGTGCTGAATCCATCTTAGCCTTCAACATCTCAATACTTACTTGACATTCGGGACTCCATAAGAATACCGCATCCTTCTTCAACAACTTTTCCATATGAGACGTAATCATGGCATACCCATGGTTAAACTTGTGATAGTACCCTGTGTGCCCCAACGTCGCTCTCAACTGCTTGACATTTGTAGGTGGTGTCAAGCTAAAAATCAACGCAATCTTTGCTAGGTCAACTAACAATCCTTGCTTGCACACAATGTGACCCAACAACATCCCAAAAGGTGCGCAGAAAATACATTTTTTCAAGTTCAACGAGATCTAATGCTGTCAACATCGCTCTAGCATCAGTTGCAGATTTGCCAGATGGTCACTGATTAATCCATAAACTGTCCAATCATCCATATAAACTTGCAAAAACTTCTGAATAAAATCTCTGAATTCAGCGACAACAACATGGGATAATATCGCAAGTGCGTTCTTTAGCGCAAAGGACATCACAATATATTGGAAATATCCCCATTCAATCACAAATGTTGTCTTGTGGCGATCCTCTTTCGTGATCTTGATTTGGTGATAGCCAGAGAAACCATCCATAAAAGAGTACATTTCTTGATCGCTCACACCTTCCAGCACCTCATCCGTGAATGGTGTCGGAAAAGGATCATGCATACAGTGTACACGCATTATTCAACTTTCTCAAGTCGACACAAATCCGAACCTCACCTGTCTTCTTGTCTTGCACTACCATAGGACTAATCCATTATGATTCTTCGACTGGTTCAATGATTCCAGCGTCCAACATCCTGTCAAGTTCAATTTTGACATGTTCCTTATGTCGTGGATTCAGTCGATATGGTCGATGTCTGATTGGTTTCGCATATGGCTTCAGGGGAATCTTCATTTCTCCTAAATCCCCCGATATGCCCTTCATCTAAGAAAACTTTGTGGGGAACAAATCATGGAACTCATGCAATAGGTCTATGACCTTTGCCATCATTTCGTCATCCCAATAGTCCCAAACATTCGCAAACTTCGGGTTCTCCTCCGTCCCAATGTTGATCTTCCTAACCTTCAATCGCCAAGTTACCGAATCGATCAGTGCATCAGGTGCTACGACATCTCGACTCCCTTCCATTTCTGGAATATTGATATTCCACAGATCATCCCCATCCTCTGGCCCTCCGGTAATATTGTAACATTCCATCATCGAATGCATCTGACAGTGCGCATGCGGATCGCCCGGGTAAGAAACTGGAACCACCTTCAGAACAACATCGCGGATGAGCTGCAAGGTCATTGTGAACATCTGGATTCACATCCGTGAAACTAAAGGTATGAGCAAAACAAATCGTCAACTCAAGCCAAGTGGTAATCTCCCCGCGTAACTCAGCTGAGGCATACCAAGATTGTGGCATTTCATCCAAAGTGTGGACAAAGGCATGGACCCATTCATCCTTTGGTTGCGAGACCCACAAAGTATGACATTCGAACAGATGACCACCAGGGTCATTTTTCCCATCATACATTCTAGTGTAGTATATTTCTGTGTCATCAAAGTGAACTGCCATCAGTCTTTGACACTGCGACCACCAAGTAATCAACTTTTTATGGGTCGCCCACCAACGTGCTGGAGCAGCCTTCAGCGCTTACTCCAACGCCAGCAATTGTTGTGGTTTTGAAACCTTGTCTTCAAATTCTACTAGAAATTTAGACAACCCAGGAAATCCTTTGTAGACTGGTAATGCAACAGTCTCAGTCGCGACACGGCACAATGACTACGTGATCAACCCACACTTGCGAAATGACACCTCATGTAAGCGATTCTGCCAATTTTCCAAAGCATCATCAGAGTCAGAAGACACAGAGCTAAAGCTGTGCCAACCGCGTTCGCCGTTAGCAGTCGATGGATGTAGTCTTCAGAAATATTATATGCATGATCCCATCCACTGGAAACTTCATCCCTTACTGGTTCAACATACCTGTGCCCTTCAATCAGATCCAGCGGAGCGATGACTCTGAGGTCTCGATTTTTGAAGGTCATCACCCTCTTCTTGAAATTAAATATTGCCATACTTTCATTTGTCCCATCCAATCCCCAGCAATGCGAGATAGGATCTTCCTCCATCGACAACTTCGATAACATCAAAATCAACATAGGTTTTCATTCCCTCAATGTCCACAACGAGATGCAGAACTCACCCAATTTGTGTTACCTTGGGTTGATTAGCTAGTCGTAGTTGTATGGGAGACCAGCTCAGCGTTGGGCCCCCCATTTTCTGCCATGCCTTCTTTGTTAGATTATTGACATCCGAGCCCAAATCCAAAATGACTGAATCGACATCATAGTCCCCAATATGGATATTTATGCACATCTCTTTTCCTATCTTCTTCCGTTGTAAAGAGTTCACTATGGACTCTTTTCGTCCCTTGGTTAGTCGATGCAACAGACCCTCAATCTCGACAAGAGCATTGGGTTCGCGCGCCAGCGATAAACAACTTTCAAAGAATTTTTGTAAAGTACCATACTGTCGTGATGGTCCTGCTTCCAAATTTGAGTCAAAAGCAGGGGTCATGTCATAAATAATTGCCTTATCGAGATTTCATCCCATCACGTTATGTGCTTCAAAGAATGTATCTCACTCGCCATTAATATCAAATTGCACCTTCTTCGTTCGAGCCAACCGGACGAGGGGATGCGCACCATCTTCTCCTGTCGTCGCACCTCCACGAGTGATAACAACAACAGCATCTTGCATCCTTGGTTCTGCTGAAATTGTCACCACAGTTGATCCCTGATTCTGGTTCAGCGGTGGGTTCGCAGGTTGATTCATGTTCTGATTCTGACACTGATTTTGGTTCTGATTTTGCACCTGTTGTTGATTCTGCAACTGATTTTGATTCTAAAACTGGTTCTGGATCTGGTTCTATTTCTGCAACTATGGAACGTTTCTTGCCTGCCAACTTGCGATCAGCTACGGACATTTCTCAACAGTGTGATCAACACCAAAACAATATGTACATTGTGTTTGCAACTATGGGCAATCCCTCTATTAGTGTCCTAATAGTCCACAATTATAACATTGCACGGGTCCTCAACTTCTTCCACCTAATCGACCAAAGACTCCACCTCGTCCTCCTCAGAATCCTTCACGAAATACTCCCTGTTGCTGATACTACGGTTGATTAAATTGTTGCTGCAGAGGGTTCAGTTGCAGCTGAACACACTGCCCTGGATGAACATACTGTGCCGACTGAATGTATTGTGGCTCTGCGGAGCCATCTGCATTGGATTATATTGTGGTTGTGGCACAAACTGTTGTTGTGGTACAAATTGCATCTGCGGTTGAGGTGGCAGTTGGGCCACCTATGACTGCAGCTGTGGTTGTTGTACTGCACGTTGGTCATCTCCCTTTACGTAGTATGAGTCGTATGTTCTTTCCTGAAGTAAGCCATATGCGTGACAGTCCTTATCTTCATGCCCGACAGACTTGCAGAATGTACAGTACAAATTCATCGGCTTCGTGACCATCTTTTGCATGTATTGACACTCCTGATGTTGATGTACATAGACTTGAAAATTGTGGCACCATGGCATACCTCCGCCAGTCAATGGGTTAGGTGCTCCTGATACTAGGTAATTATAGAAATCTGGGAAGTTATCCCTGGTGTGTCTCTATGCACGACATCGAGTACACCAAACCTCTTCGGAGTACTCTTTACCCTTCTTGAGATCTTGCAACTGAATTGTCAGGTTGGCTAGTTGTGTCTAGATCTAAGACATGCCGGCTGCATTCTCACCAACCAGTGAAGCTTCTAACCGCATCGTGATCTCCAGGGCCTTGCTCGGTGTCACAATGTTTTGCTGCATCAACGGGAGTCTAATATGAGGTAGTAACACCGAGCATCGCTCATCTCAAAGCTAACTCTTTCCATTAGCGTTTTAAACCTTTGGTCAAAGTCCCAAACAGTTTCATTCGGATACTGCTTGATCTCCTTCAGTTCCATAATATAATGCGCTTTATACTTCGATTTTTTGAATTCTGCAATTAATCCTTTTCTAACTTCATCTAATGTATTTTCTGGACTTCCTACAGGAACTTGTACAAATTTCATGAACCAGTCCAGTGCACGACCCCGAAGAGTCATCACCAACTGACCTTTCTTGGCCTCATCATCCGTAATCTGTTTAATAGTCCACACAGCTTCACATAAAAATCAGTATTTCTCTGGGTTGTCAGTTCCATTTCCATGGAACTGAGGTAACTTCGCATCTTCACTCGCCCTCCTGGGCCTTGTTCCTGCAGTCGTTGATCTGCTGCTTTTTGAGTGTTGTTGACACATCAAGCACGGTGGTGTCAATTTCATGTTCCTTCCTAGTTGTGATATAGTGAGAGGAGGTGTGGGTATGTTACTGCTGGGGGTTGGTCCTGCCTCTATCCTGGGCGTAGTCTGTTTGTCCTTGTCGGCACTGTGAGGGCGCTTCGTCCCGTGTGGTCTTCCTTCATGGTTTTTCGTTTTGATCGCAGCAGGACCTTCTCCTGTCCTCTGCCTCTTCTCTTGTCGAAACCTTGCTCCTCCCCTCGTAAGACCACTCTCTTCCTCAGCTTCCTTCACAGTCTTGTCATAACTTGCACCCATCTACCACGTATCATTTCATTCACCTCCCCCCTGCCTGCGTGGTATTCACAACCTCCTCCCACCAAGGTTCTTCTACTCGAGGTTCATCTTTAGTATGCCCTTGATATGAACCATTACACCAAAACCTCGAGATATTAGTGAAGGCCTCCCACTAGGATCTTAACATCCCACCACGCTCCGCAGTCCAGACTCTGGGCTGGATGTGCGCCCGTACGGTGGTGTCCCCTTTGCGCCGTACAAGCCCCGGGCGAACACTGCAATGCCGGCGTTGCCACCCGCTCTGTGACTTGAACCTGGGTGGAGGCTCTGATACCAGATGATACGAACCGTTACACCAAAACCTCGAGGTGTTAGTGAAGGCCGCCCACCAGGATCTTAACAGCCCTTTTCACAGATGAGCATCTTAATGGACAACTGTAGTGACAACAGGAACCTGCCTCTTGGTCCGTTGAAAAATTCCCTTTCAGCTTTTCTATACGATTTTGTCATATCGAACGCAAACTTGGTGATATAGCCCTCCAATATACTGTCGAACCAGACTTCAACAGCCCATGATGCTCTGTTTTCTACCTCCTGCAACTCCTGGATAAGTTCCGGGGTATAGGACGTTGGCTCACCACCTTGGAAATTTACCTTGCAAAAGGTCAATTGCGCCAACCATTCATACAAGATGATCCTGATTCTCTTTCTCAGCGAACTCTCGCAACTTTTGGTTGAACCAATCTTGAAATTCTGGTCTTGTCAGATGCCACAACATGTCATTCCTTCACTTCGCGCTATGGTCCCGGGAATGGAACCATTTGTTGACACAAACCCAGTCGACAGGGGTTCCTCACTCTGTCTACATCCAACCCACCGTGATCTCCCTGAGCACTGACCTAGACAGGTTTTACCCCGTCCAGCAACACCTGCGGAGCAGATGAAGTCTCACCCGAGATGTTCAAGGGAGAGATGATGGAACCATGTTTCCACCGAATGAAGAAGGACCCGTGTGTATCCGCTTATTCAACTTATTGCAGCATTCACACACAGATCTAACATTTAAACTTATGAAATTAGACAGAACCGCATCATCATTCAACAGATCTCATTATCAATTAAACCCCATTAATGTGCAACAGATCTAGCAATAAAGCATTATTTGGAATAAGGAAACATTGCATCATTCATGTATTCATATCGCACATCACATTCATAACAGAAAAAACATAAAGGAACACAGTGGTTCTGCTCAAAACCCCATCATATCATATTAATCTTCGCAACATAACTTAGATACAACAATATAGTTCTTCCATCGCATACCCAGATTAACAGACAAAACAAGCAAAATTCTCTCTTATCATCCGTGCTCAACTGTCTCTTCGATTGATATCCCAACACTTACAATGCTATGTCTATTTATAGGCTTGCGCCTTTACATTCATTGTCCACTAAGCCAACCTCCTAACTACTTCTTAACAAACTCTACAAAAAGGATGACCCAAAACCCACATAATGCGGTCCAAATGACCCAAAACCCACATAATACTATTGACTTGCATGTTGTTTTCCCTCTTGTGCGACATCTTTGACCTTGCGCAACATCTGTGATGCTGCGCAGCTGACTCATCAACCCGCCTACCAACAAGGGATCATTGGAAGAGCGGAACACTTTTTATGGGATTATTATGTTGTTTTGTGCTGCTATAGGTATGGAGGTGAGCATAGAAAAATCAACATTCTACACGCACAATATAAGTGAGGATAATCTATCTTTGATTAGATCTTTATTCCCTTATAAAATGGAAAATGTTGAAACAGGGCTGAAATATCTTGGTTATATGTTGAAGCCTAATAATTATAAGGTTGGGGACTGGTTATGGATGGTGAAATTTTTTGAAAAAAGAATTGGGAATTGGACTTACAAGTATTTTTCAATGGGTGGTAGACTTACTTTTCTTCATTTTGTGCTAGTGAGTATTCTTTTTTATTGGTTTTCTTTAGTCAAAATACCTCAAACTATCCTTAATTTAATCAGAAAAAAGATGTTCCAGTTTCTTTGGGCTGGCTCGGGTAAGGATCATAAATTTCATTTGGTGTGCTGGGAAAGATTGGCTCTTCCCAAATCTATGGGTGGTTGGGACATTAAAAACTTAAGATGGTTCATATGGCTCTATGTATGAAGAGTATGTGGTGTCTCTATGGAGTAGAGTTTTCAAGGCAAAGTATCTTAGAGGAAAGACTATTCTATAGTGGTTCAGATCTTCTGAAAAAGCTAACTATGGAGTTTCTTACATTTGGAATGGTTTTATTAGATTCTTTGAATGGATTAATAAATGGATTACTTGGCAAGTAGGTAATGATGAAAATGTGCTATTTGGGATTGATCCCTTTATTGGTGATGTTGGAAATTACTTTCTATATACTTCTTTTTTGGAATATTTAGCTAAATTTGGTTTCCCTACTTTAAACCATATTAGGAGACCTCCATGGTTGAAACCAAATGTTTTTTATTGGATGCAATCTAAAGATCTTGGGTTGCAAGGGAATTGGGTTTCTAAATGGAATGAATATATAATGACTCTGAATAGGGCATGCATCAGACTCAGGGATGCTGAAGATAAACTAGTTTGGTGTTGGAATAATAAAACAAGTCAAGTTAATGCAAAGGATGCCTATGATTCTATTTTTTATTCTTAGGTGGAGACATAAGTCAAATGGTGGGATGTTAAGTTATGGAAATGGAATCTTCCTATGGAACTCAAATGCTTTTTCTAGTTGTGCTTAGAGAATTGTCTTTTGACTTGGGACAATTTGATTAAAAGAGGTTGGCATGGGCCTAGCCTATGTGTTTCATGCAAGCAGGATTGTGAATCTATTGATCACCTTTTTATATTTTTCCAGTTAATCAAGAGGGTTTGGAAGGAAGTGTATGAGCAATTACACATTACTCATAAATGGGGTACTTTTTGTATAGAATATTGTTTCAGACAGTGGGGATAGTTGGTCTTTCATCATAAAATTTTACCAATCTTTGTTTGTTGGGCCATTTGGAAGATGAGAAACAAGGCATTATTTGAAAATGCAACTCCTCATCCTCAAGTTTTTAGTATGAGATGTGTGGCTCTATACAATGATTATCAAAAGGGGGAGAGACATAACAAGTAGAAACTTTTTCTACAGCTCTTGGCTTCTTTGATGGTGCTTCCATTGCTAGTTCTTGTGGTTGTATAATGGTACTTAAAATTAATAAAGATCATTGCTTCAATCTATGGATGGGATGTGGTCAGGGCACCAACACTAAAGCTGAACTTTTGGCATTGTGGGGCCTGGTACATTTTGTTATGCTTAATGGTATTATATAATTACAGGTATATGTTGATTCTCAGGTGATTATTCAATGGGATAAAGGAATTTACAACTTACAGGTGTTGTGGTTGGATCATTGCTGCAAAAGGATTAAGAATCTGTTGGTTGAATTTCCTGATATTGTCCAGTCACATATTTTTAGAACTTTCAACAATGATGTTGATTTACTTTCAAAGAAAGTTGTGGATCTTCCTAATAGTACTTTTTTTTGAAGAAATCATTGAAGGAACAGTGGTCTCAATAGGATCTTCTCTTCTGATTGTTCGATTCAATCATTGGGTGGCTTGTTATTTCTCTATTTTTATGGTACAATTTGTTTGGTACCGGTTTTGGATGGATTGTAGGAAATATTTGATTTGGAAGTTATTGTTTTTTGGGAGCTAGTATTTGATGGGTTGTGTTGAATTTAAAATTACTTAACTTCTGGTTAAGTTTAGACAATATATGATTTTGAGCATTGTATGTTTGGAAAGTTTGGGAAGATACTTTTGATGTGTCTACTATATGTAGTAATGGAAGATGTATGTTTTCATTTTCTTTGATTTGAATGAATATCAAGAATGTGGGATTTTTCTATTGAAAAAGATTATATTAGTAAATATTACATACTTGCATGGCCATAACTTGTAAACATAATATTAAAAGTACCAAAAACATAATTGTAAACACTCTAAATAGTTCAAACGGTTAAGAAAATATGACGTTATATGAAAAAAAAAACAAAAGAGAAGGAGCCAAAACAAGGTTTGCAAGAAAATTCTTAAACAATAACTATGAAAAGAAAAGAACAAAAAAGGGTTACATAATGGAATAGCAAGGCTTTCCAAAACCTTGGACCACCCTAAAAAAACTGTTCAAAAATTCTATCAGAGAAAAAATAAGTAGAAAAAACATGAAACCTGAGAAATTTTGGTCGTGGAGTTTCCATACAATGCAGTATTTAGATACCTTCCATAGGAGAAAAGACGTCCTATAGGCCATCAAATTCTAGGCCTATTATTCACACATCTCAGCAATCTCATTTGTTCTGCATTCAAATCTCTACTGTCTACTAGCCAAACCCTCCCATCACTCTAGAGAAGGAGAGAATGGACAGAAAGAAGAGGACTCAAATATCCCAGGCACTTGTGAACTTCAAAAGATTCAAAAGTGGCTATGAAAGGAGATGCTTTAATTTTATCTTCGAGCTTCCTCTATCAATGGCCCAATTTTCACTAATATAAAGACTCTCAATATCTTGCATAGCCTTTTATGTTGGGTAAGGAATTTCAAGGGTTTTATGAGAGTTTTTAAAGACTCTCACAACAACTCCATCCACTATGACCTGCGTTCCAAAAAAACAAGATTACATGAGGATCAATAAAAAAGAAATGATATTATAGATCCAAAAACATGAGCACATAATTATAGGAGGGAGCCAAAAATATGGAATTTAGTTCCAAAGAAGAGAATATGTTTGGAACTTATTTAGCACTAGGCACTACCACTAGGGGAACTTAATTAATAATATCTATCTATCTATCTATCTATCTATATATAAGTATCACTAATCCTGCCCCCACTAAGGAGACTTAATTAATAACATATATAAGTATCACAAATACCACCACCCCACATAATGCGTACAATACTCTAAGCCCAAATTTATATCAGGTGTTGTGTTATCATTAATGACTGAGTATACATTGGAGAGCTACTGATTATCTATCGATGATTTCTTGACAGAGTTAGTGTAATATGAAGAAACAAAGTAAAGAAACAAACATGGATAGAGAATGAATAGAGACAATAAACACAAACAATGATTAGAAATAGGAATCCATTCTATAATGGATGAGATTGGGTTGTATTTATAAATGGAAAATCACATGGGAAAGAGCCTCCAAAAATCTCTATCGAAGAAATATTTCTAGCCGACTAGCAAACCACTGTTCTAACTGCTACATTTATTGTAGCTTCTCGATCTGTCTTTGCCGACATCCACTAATAAACATTATCCTTGTTTTAATCTGTGTTTTAACACTCCCCCTCAATGTTTATTAGGATTAATTTATTAAGGGCATATTAAGCCCTAACATGCTTCTAAGATTTACAAACTTTACAATACTCAATTGTTTAGTGAATATATCAACAACTTGGTCTTTTGTTTTACAATACATCAATATGATATTTTTTTCTTGTGTTTGCTCACGAACATAATGATGATGGATTTCAATATGTTCAGTCCTTGCATGAAAAACTGTATTTTTTGTCAATTGTATTGTGCTTTGATTATCATAATAAATAGTTATAGCTATTGTTTGAGGATGATTTAATGCAGCAAGGATACCTCTTAGCCATGTAGCTTATTATGTTGGAAGTGGTGCACCTTTATATTTAGCTTATGTTTATGATAATGAAAGTGTAGCTTACTTCTTGCTACTCCAAGAAATTTCTCCCAAATCAATCTGAAAACACTACAAAGAGAACACCCTCTAGAGGAGGTTATAGTGAAAGCCCCTAAAAAATAGCCCAAATATTCGTTTATAGTAGAGGTCTCTAGCAAATGTGAGCGGGCGGAGGTTTTAGCAGAGGTTTTTACTCCATTCTTTTGTAAACATAAAACGCACAAGTGTGGACGCACCGGTGCAGAGAAAAAATTAACGCATCAATCATGAAAATTCCCTTCTAATATGGTAAAAAATATTGTTATATTTAAAAAAACTGGCAATAGTGATGCATTAAAAACAAGATATGACACGGTGCATACATACATTGAACGCACTGGCGCTGGCCAAAAATACATACGCCAAGCATAATATAATTATAAAAAATAGAAAAACCATATCAAGTGCGCTAGATACCAAAAAAAGCATTGGTGCGTACGTACATTTAACGCACCATACGTGGCCCAAAAATCATAGGCCAAGATTAATATATTTAAAAAAGCAAAAGGCATAAACGGTATACCAACAAAAGCACCAGTGTGTTATGTGTATAACAACACCGAATCGAGTAAAATTAAAAAATGTCACGTAAACAATTTTAATATTTTTCAACAAATATGGTGTGTTTAGATATACGTACAACACCAGTGTGTAAACCAAGATAGAGCACCGATGCATTAAAAATAGAAGTGAACCAGATTATGGATAAGTTAACAATTATTTATGTTTTATTTAAAATGTTGTGCCCTCCTTTTTTTATATTTTCCTATAACATAATGATGCGTTTGTATTCCACGGAAGTACCAGTGTGCCCCATAACAAAATGCCCAGTTGTGTTTGGGTATTGGGCACACCGAAGCAGGGTTTAAATTTTTTTATCGACCAAACTATTCAGTTTTACCATTCCACAGTTATCTTGAGCTCTCAAGTACTGGTTCCACCTTTTCCTCCCTAAAGCACCGTACCATCAGTGCTCCTCTTACCTGCATTGTTCATGTTTGTTGTCGATACGTGTTTTTTGAATTTTTCCAAACGATGGACAAATTTCATTTTTTGGACTAAGTGGAAACTAGCCTTCACAACCAACAAATTTATAGGTAATCTCTTTGTTTTCTTCTAACTTAAACTTTTAGTGGATTAAAATTTGAAATTAAGCTTGAATTTTCACTGTTTAAAAGAACAAAAAATTAAAAAGTATGTGCATTGCATTCACATGCTTTGGCTCGCACCACATCTCGATGCACCCTGTAAATTTATAGGTTACACTGGCTATGGTGTGCTACTAACCGGGAAACATAGTGCACCATTTATTTGGTGCACTATAGTGTATACCAGACGAAGTCATTTTGATTAAAAATTAAAAATCTCAAAACAATGCATTAATTTATAGAAATGCACCAGTGCTTTCCATTCCTCGCACTGCAAACAATGCATCTCGGCACTAATACACCAAGCGCAAAGTTAAGATGATGTAGTAAATTATAGAGCACTACCACATTAATTTTAAAAAATTAAAAAAATACAAGGTGTGTTCATGGTATAGAGCACACCAGTGCACTTTATTACATGAGTCACACAGATACATGTGCATCATTTTAACCCAAATCACAGCGCCACTATTACAGTGAGCTATGTTATCTGAGTGCATCGGAAAATATTAATTAAATTTAAAATTTTCATTTCAGTGTGTTAATATTACAACGCACCGGTGCGTTGTATTTTTTAGTACGCACCGCCAACAGTGTTTTTTAAGTTAAATGCACTGAGAATCTTGGAAAAAAGTTGGTGCTCCTCACTACTTCACAAATGCACGTGCCAATAGAAATGCGTGGTCTATTTTTGCAAGCACTGCTAGCAGTGTTGAAACATTTAACACATGCACTAGTGCTTCCATTTCTTTGGGAGACACCGACACCATCACGAGACTATCTAGTAGTGTTATGGTGGTGCATACTATTATTATATACACACTATGTTGGTGCTAGTCATGTTATGAATGCACCGGTGCCTTGTATATATATAGCGCATTGTGTCAATTTTATATTAAAAACAATTAGTATAATTGGTGTGTTACATATAGATGACACACCGTTTTCGGTGCTTATGTATTAATATGCATCGCATGCAATGCTTGACTATTTTTCAGATGCGCTAGCTTGGAAATTCAAGTGTTTTTAGAAAATAATATTATTTCATATTTATAAATAAAATTATTATTATTATTCTTTTATGTTTTATATAATAGACTGATTTATTTTATTTTTTAATCAGATATGTTAGCAAAGAGAGGAGCATCAATAACATCAGTAGTAAGTGGACCCGTATGATGATTTACAAGAATGGGAGGCGAGAGAGAGAGAGGGAATTGTACCCATGCCCCATTACTGCATAGATGTGATTCCTCTTGATGGAAGTAGGCCTCCTCAAGTTCTATAAGGAGGCTACATCCCTAAAGGGGAACTCAATATTTTTGGCGCAATTGATCCCTCGATTTGATCACCCAAGACAGGCCTTGTACATTGGTCCTGATTAGCAGTTCCATCCCACTTAGGAGGATATATATTTTATCACAAGGATATCTAGGAGAGGGGAGGATTTTCCCCACTACTCTGATATCCCAACCAACATAGGAGCACCAAAAATTCATCTTGTCTACTCTCTAATATATATTAGTGATGACATCATTGATCCAACAGCTTTTCAAGTTTATGGTAGATAGCTATGCATCTCTTATTTTGGTAGAGAGGAGGTTAGGTTCCTCTCACTGTTGGTGACGATGATTACGCACTACACCACTGATCAGAAGTGCATTCGTTTCCATTTATTATATCATGTTGATTCTTTATTGCAGAGGTCGAGATGCATTCAGTGGTTTGAAATGTTTTTGTGACAATTTTGTTTTGCACTTAGTAGATGTCGTGCATAGTTCAAGGGAAGGGCCAACTTCCCTTTTGGTTCAGAGTTGTTCTGTTTATTTTTGAGAGGTTTCTAGCCATGAGGCCTTTGTTTGTCTGTCACCCTCCTAGGCCATCGAATGAGGACTGTATGCATGTGTGGGGCCATATCTTTCCCAAGAGGGGTCAGTTGATGTTCCCTGCCAGGATCACATCCAAGATAGTGAACCTACTAACCGGTGAGGATGAGCACAATTTAGACACACTGTTGTGTCCTTATGTAGGGTTAGATTGGTGAGGATGTATGAACCTCTTCTTCACCCTGGATGAGCCACCAGATGCTCCAGGTAATATTATTGTTATGTTTAAATTAATATATTTTCATTTTATTATCTTACTTAATGCAAATAAAATTAATTCAAACACTTTATTTATTTTTTTTAAATTTTCTCATTATTGTTGTGTACTATATATTTTGTAGATATTGGTACCTTTGTTGGGGACTGACCTACCCAACCTGCTGATGTTGATATGGCTAAGGCCGGGCTGGCAGGTCAGGTTCTTGAGCTTCTGAGACCCGGTATGTGATGCATTCCTGCTGCTAGAGACATGTAGCATTTGATAGACTGGTTGTCTGGATTTATGGCTAGGCAAGGAGTCCATCCTATACTAGTTCAGGATATCATGCAAGACCCCAAGCTTGTGGATATGTGGAGGGACATTCATGGCGATATGATGTTTCTTATGCGTCATATCATTGGAGCTACTAGCTTTATATCATTGTTGAGGGATGTCCATGACATCATGACTTTGTCTACCCCATCCGGTGAGTGTGGTCATACTCCTTATCCACCTCCTCCTCCACCTCACCGAGTTGACCAACCACCATCTCATCCAACTCCTCCTCCACCTCCTCCATCACCTCATCGAGTTGACCATCCACCATCTCATGCAACTCCTCCTCCACCTCACGGAGTTGAACAACCACCATCTCATCCAGATCCTCCTCCACCTCCTCCTTCACCTCATTGATTTGACCAAGCACCATCTCCTCTAGCTCCTCCTCCACCTCCTCCTTCACCTCACCAATTTGATAAGCCACCATCTCATCCAGCTCCTCCTCCACCTCCTCCTTCAACTCACTGAGCTGAAAAAGAACCATCTCCTCCAACTCCTCCTCCTCCTCACCGAGCTGACCGATCCTCATCTCCTCCACCTCCTCTTCCTCCTCCTCACCATGATGACCGACCATCATCTCCTCCTCCACTGGTTGGTCAACCACCCTCTCCTACACACGCAACTGACCTAAAACCATCTTCGTCAAATCCAGTGCATGTCAACTAACCACCCTCTCCTCCATGGATAAACGATCATCCATCATCTTCTACTATAGACACGACCTCGACTATTCTAGATAGGATTCCTCTAGTTGGTGGAGGTACCGATGCCTTTAGCTCTATTGGTGGAGGTATCGATATCTTTTGTTCTGGATGTTGACCATATATATATGCTATAGAAGATATTTGACTCGAGATGTATATTTGACATCGTGCAATATCACAAGTTTGGTATTATTATGAATTCAATATATCAATTACAAGATTAGTGATATCGTGGTTATTTTCATAACTTTATTTGTACAATTGAAAAAGAAAAAATTAATTTACATTTCTTATGTTTATCTTTGAAAATACACGAAAAAAAACAAATTAAAGCATGAAAAATACAGAAAAACACATGACTTAAGGAAAAATTCTTTAATTACTTGTATTGAAAAAATATAAAATTATGTTTTGGAAGATTCAAAAGTAAAATAATACATAAAATTATAAAATTATAAAGTAAAAATCCAAATTTTAAAAGTAATACATCGATATATTATATTAATGTATATATATATATATATATATATATATATATATATCTTGGAACCATTACAATAATATATTTGTTATGGATTCAATATATCAATTACGAGATTAGTGATATCATGGTTATTTTCTTTGTACAATTGAAAAAAAGAAAAAAATATTTACATTTCTTATATTTATCTTTAAAATGATACACAAAAAATTGAAGCATGAAAAATATGGAAAAACACAACTTAAGGAAAAATTCTTAAATTACTTACATTGAAAATAAATATAAAATACTTTTTTTGGAAGATTTAAAAGTAAAATAAAAATCCAAAATTTGACAAATACATATAACAATTAGTAATTTAATTATTTAAATAATCATTAACAAGAATAAATAAAAAATAATCTATTTGAAAAAATAGTTAGTATTAAAATAACTCATGATGAAATAATAATCAATTTTGTCCATTTTTTGAAGTGAATCTTAGTGACAAACATGCAAATTGTCACCATTTGCGTTGATGTTATGTGTAGCTACACTTAAAATAATGAGAATTTTGGCATATATTTAAATGATAAAATCAAAGAGACATTGCATGGTATGAAATCTAACCATTGGTAAGAGATGAAGCACTTTATTGGTATAAAAAGAGCACTCCTATAACTGAAACAAAAATGACCTCCAACACTAGAAAACTTCCATTACCCACCAACCTTGGAAAAAATCAACTACATAACAAAGGGACTTGGTGAAAAATGAAAGGTTCTTTCAAAATTTGAGCAAATAACACACCAAGTCCCAATTGAAACCTCCTACAATAGGCAATCTCAAATATTGAAAACATACCTTCAAAGAGTAAGAGAGGATAAAGCACCTATGAAAAAACACAAAAACATGAGGATATGAGTATAATGAGAAATTATGTATCTATTAATTTGTTGTTTTTTTATGATGTATAAGGACACTAGATAACCTAACTCATATGGGATATTAATTATTATTATTTATAAACCAAATAACATAGGAACTAACCTATAGAGTTAAGGTACAAAAGAATTTCCTTACAACATGAGATAATCAACATTGATAGAGGTGAAATGTTTTGAAGGTAAAAGTTTACAAGTATAATGCATTATTTCTAGCATTAAGAATTAGTTTCAAACATCTTGACAATGGTATCACAACCTTCTATCTGGAGAAAAAAAATATCAACATCTTTTACATAGGACTTATGAGTGTATTGAGAATCACTTATTGTGCATTCAACATAGATCCATGACTCATATAAGATATAGATTCTATATAATAATCAATTTCATATGTCATTCTTCTATTGTCTGTGTAGGACCATCCAATAGCTTTGGAAAAAATTGCATCCCCTAGATTCTGTATATGATTGTGTGCCTCTTGGATCTGCAATATTAAGGAAAGTGTGTTTATCACAACAACCTTAATCATTGACAATTTTTTTTTCCAAAACTATATTTAAGAATTCTACGCACAACTCACGAGTTCATTATCTATTTATCAATTTCATAATACTATTTTGGCATAGGTCCCTGACTCACGAAATATATATATTATTAATTATAACTAACTTCATGAACCCCACTTCATTCTTTGTGGGGGGTCATCCAATAAATTTTGTTTAAATCCCATCACCTAGAGATTAGACGATCAGGCCCCTCTAATACTTGCAACACTGAGGAATCTCTTCATATCACAAAAAATATGATAATGACTCAAACAAACTTCCATGCAATTCCCACTAGAGAATGTAATTTGGATAGAGGTGAAAGGCTTTGAGGGATACCCTAACATGTCTAATTGCACACATCTTAATCAAGTCAATTTAATCATTCACATGAGGTGTTCCATGCACAAGTACAACATGACACCTCAACCATAGGAGTGATTCAATATAATCACAGTCTTTTTTCCCCCAAATGGTCGCCGTTGTATTTAAATATCCAAAAGCATCATTAAAGTGACATTAATTTAGGAGAGTTAAAGGGACTTGACACATAGGTTGCCTCCACTAATTTCACACACACATTTGTGAAATTACACTAATAATTAACTTTTGAGGATATATTTCATGTGATATATCCATGAAGAACATACCTAATCCTTAACAGATCCTGACAAGATCTTCAGACATACCCGAAGAATTCGACTACCATAATATCATTACAACCCAAACAAAAATACAAACTAAACATCAAATCAAACTTTGAGAGGAATATTTCATTTTCTATTCGAACATAAATTTAGTTAAAGTTTTTAGCATAATGGTGTGCTTCTAAACTTAAGATGCACCGATGCGTTTGTAATGTTAAGAAGCATCGGGGCGACAAAAAACAAATTGCATTGATTATGAACATTCACTAACTAAATATTCCGCCATATTTGTTAGCGGATATTTCTATATGCATTTTTCAATATTGTAAATCCAATGCGTGTAATCTACATTAGCACATCGATGCTTCCATTCACTAATGGAGCACCGGTAATCGAGAAATTATAAAAAATTACATGGAAATCCTTTTTATATGTTTATTTTCATATTATGTCTATTCGGTGCACTACTATATATATAGTGCACCAATGCTCTATAACTCAATGCACACTATAAAACCAAAAATTAAAATAAAAAAGCCATACTTTTTATTTTTACAATTAAAAAAAGAGCGGGAATTCAGTTTTTGAAAAAATAATTTCATAAAGTGTTTTAAAAACTCAAAACCTAATCACTATTTCATTATTCTTCCAAAATTTTAAGGAAAGATTTTTGCAATACAAACTTGTTGGGGAGGGACTGTGGAGCAATCGAATTATTTAGAAGATCAGAATTTGAAAGGTATCATGTATCACTCAAAACTCTGTATAGAAAAAAAATAGAATTTTACTATTGATCCCAATAATAAAAAAAATTACTATTTTTTTGTGTTCCTATTAAGATTTAAATTTTTACTATTTGTATTCCCTTTTTTTAAGTGGCTGCAAAATTTCACCTTAGGGTTTATCTCCATCTATCACTTGACAATTAGGGTTTTTCATTTTAAGCACTTTAGATTTAATGGGTTTGTGCTTTTGTAGATAAGTCGTTTTGCATATGATACAAGGAGACCACTTATTGCATGATTGGATCCCAAATCCTATCCACCCTGTCATTTTTTTCTTCTAAAAAATGCTTTCGGCGTTTCTAGTGCGTCATGTTTCAGTATAAAGCATCGATGTGCTTATATATAAGTGCACCAGTTAGGCACGCTTATTTTTAATTGCACAAAAACTGGTGCGTTAATTAAATGAAGATGCATCTGTGCATTTCAAATCAACATATCACACTGGAAAATATCTCAACATACTGTTTACTCTATGTCGGGGCATATAATTTAATTTTCATTTTTTCTTTGTTAGGTCGTACGCAACCCCGTATTCATTATTACAAACATTAAATTGTCATAAAATAATTAAAATTTTTCTACGAATAAAAAATACTTATTATCCAATCCAAACATAATTCCCTTAAAACATCATAACTAAAAATCTCCGCTATCGGTGCGCTATTTTCTACGACGCATCGGTGCGTACTAAATTATTTGAAAATTATGTGATTTATATGTAAAATATATTTAATAGATTTTGTATTGAATCGTACATGTTGTATATTGATAAAAAATGTGTGATAAGAGTTGAAGTAACAATAATTCCAATCGGCACAATGGCAACACATCCACAAAAGTGAAGAAGGCAAGTTCTTTGTAAATTCTATATGAAATCAATATATTTGAACTATATGTAAGTCTAATTAATACTTATTGGTTAATGTGTGTCATGCAGTACCAGAAAATGAGGAAGCTTGGTAAGATTCTTTGCAATCTAAGAGCAGAAGAGCGTAAAACCATGATGGAAAAAATGCATAACGATTATTGGGTGAATCAAAAGTCCTATTCAATATGACTTATTTTATTGAATACTTAGTAATAATATATTTAAGAATATTTGATAACATGTTTCAAACAATTTATTTCACATATGTTTAATGTTCTATAGGGACTGATGGAAAGGGAACGAAACATCGCCCTAAGAAAATAAAAATAATGGAAGATCTAAAATTATGATCATGAATTGGTCCTTAGCTCATATGTACATATACATAAATGTGTTTGTATATAAAGTGCATCGATTTTGAAACCTATGCTAAAACATCCGGGTGTCACATTTTATTCAGTTATAACAAATTTTCATAACAACCTCCACTAAAATGTCTATTACCAGTAACGGAAGTTGTAGCAGAGATTTTTTTGACAATTTCGACCAATCTTGTAACACAAAAACCTCCACTATAACCTCTGCTACAAGGTCTTTTCTTTATAGTGAAAATATATCCAAAAGTTGGTCTTCTATCATCTGCATCTCCTACTCAATCAGAGTCTGTGTACCCATCTAGTTGAACCTTTTCACCATATTGATACTCTAAGTCCAAGATGGTATGTTACTTTGATGTATCTAAGGATTCTCTTAGCTTCCTTCCAATGTTCAAGATGAGGATCCGCGATGTATCTAAAAACCATTCCAACTGCATATGCAATATCTGGTCTAATGGTTGTTAGATATAGAAGACTTCCAACTAGTTGTCTATATAGTGTACCATCAAAATTTTCAGAAATAGAGTTACTTCTCAGCTCGACCCATTTATTGATTGGAGTGGGAGCTACCTTACAATTATCCATCTTTAACGTATTTAATAGATCAAGTGCATACTTTGGTTGTGATAGAATCCTATCTTTCTCTTGCCAAACTTGGATAGCAAGAAAATATTGTAACAACCCCAAATCTATGATATCAAACACTTTCTTTACCCACCTCTTGCAGTCATATACATGACTTACACTTCTTCTTGTAATGATCAACTAGTCACCTGCATACATGACCACAATTATAATATCACCATTACAATTTTTGACATAAATATTAGGATCATAAGGGCTTCTCTTGAATCCTTCCTTAAAGAAATTCTCATTGATGTTGGAGTACCAATCTCTAGGAGCTTGCTTCAATCCATACAAAGACTTCTTTAACTTACAAACAAGATCTTCTTTGCCAATTTTTCTAAAACCAAGGGTTTGTTGCATATCGATTTCCTCATGTAAATCACCATTCAAAAAAGCACTTTTACATCCATTTGATGAATTTCCCAACCAAATTTTGCAGCTAGAGAAACTACTATGCAAATTGGAGTCATTTTAGCAACATGAGAAAATGTTTCACTATAGTCAATACCTTATTTTTTTAGTATCCTTTTGAAACCAACCTAGCCTTATGATTCTCAGGTTTTCCATCAGAGGTGAATTTTTTCTTGCATACCCACTTTCAACAAATGATATTTTTACCTTCTAGAAGAGGAGTCAGATCCCAAGTTTGATTCTTCATTAGAGAATCATATTCCTCTTTCATACAACATCCCATTCAGGTTTTCCTTGAGCTTCTTCAGTACTCGTCGATCATCAACATTCATCACTCTAGTCATAAGAGAACAATTAGCATGATGCCTTGGAACTTCTTGATAAACCTCTTAAAGGATCCTTTTTTTGTGGAAGAATCATCATTTTCATCTTATGTACCTACAAGAATAATTTCTTCTTCACCATATTCAGAACTTTCCTCATTAGTCATGTCATCAAAATTCTCTCCATTTGTTGGGTCACCAAGAATTGATGAAGACACATGAGTAGATGAAGAAGATTTGGAAGATGTTATACAAATTTCATCAAATATCACATCTCTCCTAATAAGTATTTCATTTGTTTCAAGATCATACAACTTGTAGGCCTTAGATGATTCACTATAACCAACCATAATACATTTGTGGATTTCCTTGTCTAGTTTCTTCATTTTTTTTTATCAAGTATATGAACATAAGCATCCTGTGCAAAAACTTTTAAATGACCTACGATTGGTTTTCTTCCACTCCAAGCTTCTTCATGGGTCTTATGTTTGACAACAATTGTAGGTGACCTATTGACAATATAAGATGCAATATTTACATATTCAACCCAAAATTTTGTACGAAATTTCTAGCATGGAACATACACCTAACCATGTCCATAAGAGTTCTATTCTTTCTTTCAACTAGACCATTTTGTTGAGGTGTACAAGGAATTGTATGCTCTCTTTTGATTCCATTATACTTACAATAATTATCAAAATCTTTGTTCACTTATTCTTTTCCATTATTCATCCTTAAAATCTCAATGGATTTTGCACTTTGTTTTTCTACAAAAGCCCTAAATTCCTTGAACTTCTCAAATACCTCATCTTTGTTGTTTATAAAATAAACCCATATTCTTCTTCTATATCCATCAATAAATTTCAAAACATACCTAAAACTTGAAATGGAAGGATGTTCCAATGGTCCAACAAGATCACTATGAACCAAATGAAGTGGAGTCTTGGCTCTCCATGATTTACCTTTTATAAACTTTTCCATATGATGCTTTTGAGTCATGCACTCTTTACAAACTTATTTCCTTTGATAGATTTTGGGTAGTCCATACACCATTTCAAACTTTTTCATTAGATTAAGGCTTTTATAATTTAAGTGACCCATCCTTTCGTGCCACAACCTACTCACATTATTTTCTTCTGCAACCAAATCCTTTCCATTTGAGGTAAACCTTCCAAACTTATAAACTCCATTTTCTACACATCCAGAAGAAACCACTTTATAATTATTATTAATATCATTAATTAAAAATTTATCTTTATAAAATAAACCTTGTAACATTGATTTGAAATTTGAAACACATAGAGTAAATTTGACTTGAGATTGGGTACCAACATAACATTATTAAATACCCCATTTTCAATAGAAACATTCCACTTCCAACTACATCTAATCTTTTATCATCTCCAAGAATTTGTTTCTCTTTATTGCAATCATTATCTAACTCGACAAACTTCTTCTTATTATGGGACATATGACAAGTTGCACTAGAATCTTTGACCTTTCATCTTTATTTGATATATTTGCTTTAAGAGAAACACAAAATGCATTACCTTTTTCTCCTGTAGACTCTTTTTATGTCTTGAAAACGCACATTGTCTTTGTTGCATGTCCCATTGTTTCTTGTGACAATCCTTTGCATAATGTCCCAGCTTTCCACAATAATGAAAATTATTATTAAATCTATAATGATGTTTCTTTTCTTCAAGTTGATTTGAAAACTGGCCTAGATTATCATTTGGCTTATCATTTAATTTCTTTGTGTATTGGATTGACCTTATCTTGGAGACAAGTGCATGACTTTCATCACTAGATAACTCCGTTTCCTTTTCCAACCATTGCTCTTCTTGCAATAAATTTGTACCAAGATCAATTATAGAAATAGTAGGAATTTTATCGGTAGTATCAATCCCTCTAATGAAAGGTTGATGAGAACTAGGAAGGCTATGAAGAATGATATGCACAAACTCCTTTTCAATCAATGTTTTTCCAAGGATCTCTAATTCATTATGCATATCTTTCAACTTCGTTAGATGAGGTGCAATTTCTTGATTAGTAGACAACTTCAAATTGTGTAAACCATTAGTGATATTTAAGATCCATGACTCACTTGTATTATAATACAGTTGTTTAAGCATCTTCCATATCTCAGTGCCATCTCTCAAATGCTTAATTCCAACAAACACTTTCTCATATACAAAAAATTTAATATATGCACCAGCTTCCTTATTTCTTTGATCCCATTTTTCAAAAGCCCTTTGTTCACTAGGAGGCATTTATTTTCCACTAACCAAAACATAACCAAATCATATTTCTTCCTAATTGTTAAAAATGGTTCTATTTTTTGAACCCTTTCATTATAATTCTTTCTATTTAATTTAATTTCTAGAATTATGCCCATCAGCAACCAACAAATTCATAAGGGAAAATTCCAAAATTTGTTCTTTACTATGAGCTTATTAATATGACCTTCACGGCCAAGACTGAATGGACCCATATTGAATTCTACGACTTATATTATATTACGAGGATTATAGATGAGAATCCTCTATGTGGCCGTGTGATTGAAGGACGAAAACCAGAAATCAATTCAAAATTGGAAATTCCGAGGATTGAGCTTAGATCGCTAAGGTAACTTCTGGTTTTGTTTTTTTCATTGTTCTTCGTTCATCTCTCACAAATTTGTGATCTTACACCATTTTTACATCTTTGAATTTATTCAAATAATTAAAATAACAATTAAAAGACTAATTAATTAAAAGACTAATTTTTTAATCCAAAATATAATTTATATTTTTATTAAAAGTAAATAAATTTGAATAATATGAAACTAATTATTCATTAAAATTAAAAAAACAATAATTTATAATTTGCTCTTTAAATTTAATTTGATCGGTATAACAATTAATACATTTAATAACAATTAATGGTTTTATTGCTATAGCAATTAATGCATTTAAAAATTAATAATTTTTTATCGGTATAACCATTAATGCATTTAATAATTAATTCATTGATTAATACATTTAATAATAATACCTAGTCTCAAGTCAACCATTAACATTTGACTATGCAATCTATTTTAAAATCGAAATTTTGAATTATAAAATTGTTATTTTAATGCAATTATAAAATAATAAATTTTGTAAACATTGAAGTTGGAATATAGTCAATTTTGTGTAATTGCTAATTTTAATATGTTATTAGAGTATTTAATATACTTTATTAAATTTGGAATTAAATAAAATTGATTTTTATTTTCAAAAATAAAAAATAAAAGGTTATTCATTTTATTAATGAGGTATTTTTATTAAATATTTTCAAAATTGAGTATTTTTATGGGAAATTTTTAAGATTTGGATATTTTCATGGGATACCCAAATCCTAATCCATAACTTCACCTAATCAAATGTACATGTTCTTTTGTTGGTTATAATCTATTTCCTCTTATATTGATGTTACATAACAACAAGCAAAAGAAATTAGGAACTGATCGAGCTCTAGCCTAGGGTTTGTACGTGTCTTCTTGTGTAGGCTTTAATCATGGATCCTCCTCTTGATCCAAATCTAGAGGAGGGATCATGGCTCATGGACAAAGCCTTTTGTGCCACAGTGGCATCTGCCCCTCCTCCCTCTACTTTGAACAGATCAAATGCTTGTTTTGTCAAGCCTTTTACGGTCCTAGATGTCAAGATAAAGTCGACAAACTATAAAATTAAAGCAGTCACCCTCTTTGAAAGGGGTTTGGTTGGAAATTCATCGGTCTTTGGTCCTCCCCTCTAGATATGGAGATTTGGTTGAATAAAAACTAGTAGCCTCTCATCAGGTAATATGTACCAAAAGTTTTGTGGAAAGGGTTTCGTTGTCTTTCTCTTCGAAAAAAATAAGATAGAGATCTTATTTTTTGCAATGGCTAGTATTTTAGGGGACCCCAAGGGATGCATGTCAAATGTTGGAGTGTCTCCTTTGATCCATAAAAAGACATAAGTTCCACCATCCCTATTTGGGTTAATCTCCCACATCTATCGCTTCATTACTGGAGTGACGAGGACCTGGCGACAATTGGAAACTCTATAGGGAGATATATTGACAAATCAGAGCCGAAACCCCCCTATTTTCTTGTGCTTGAATATGAGTCAAGGTCGATCTAAATAAATATATTCCCGTATCCATTAATCTTTTTATGCGTCGAGTCTCCTTTTTATCAAATTAACCCTTCAGTATTATATTATGTGCTCTCAAACCCTGGATTAATGTATTTGTTTCCTCACAACGTGCTTCAGCAAAAGTTTGCACAACAACCTTTGTCGCATCGCTGCACACTGCTATATACATATCTTCCATAGCAGTTGTGAGAGAGCTATGTTCAACAACATCGTTAGCATACTTGTGTTGAATATCACCATAATCTAGGATCATATCCAAATGACGCACTCCCATTTCCTCAATTACTACTGTGACATATTCCTGCAACTACTTAAATGAAACTTGTGACAAATCTACTTCAAATCCTGTACACTTCAGTACCGAGGAGGAAGAACCCTCCAATTGTTTAAACGCCACCATGTTAGCATCAACATTAAGAAGAATCTTCTTTACCCTCCGTGAACTACGCTTATCTATACTCAATCCAATCTCCCGCACAGTATCATCAATGTCTATCTCTGAACTCTATTGACTTGAATCTGCTAATTACAACTTATATTTTAATTTAGAAAACTATTGAGCAGAATCCAACTGAGATACCTGCTTTGAATCTAGATCAACTTAAATTGTACTTATAATATCTTGTAACATTGACTCTTGCATTGACTCTCCTTTCTTTTGTAAAAATAATTCATTTTTAATCCTACGACTTCTCTGATATTGTGTGTGATATGGTGATTCAGACTTTGCTTCTTCATCCTTCTCTGATTGTTCCTGATTTGGTGTGTAAGATGGAAACACTATGGTACACTTATTTTTCTGTACCCGCGGTACTTCTTCTTGTGTTTCTTTTTCTTTTTTCTTCTTTTTCACGCTCAACCTTGGAGAAGAGAACCGTGCATTGTTGAACTTGTAGAGCCTTTAAATTCTACTTTATTCTTCGGATTACTCTCTGGAATAATCAAAACTTCCACATTAGAATCCGGTTGTAATTGAAATTCTGATGGCCAATCATCCATAACTTCTTTTATATTTCCTTATTCAATGCAAAATGGAAAAGTCTTGGTTCTGTTCTCCAGATTTGTGCATGGTTAAATAAATATGTTATGAGAGTCGATAGAAAAACATATGTCATATTCATACTTATCTATAAACGATACTAGAATGCAATGTGACTTAGCTGTCACTTAAATAATCTAAGTATACCAGTACTTAAACGCCAAATTTGTAGTCTATTTGACTTCCTTGTATGTATTATACTGCCAAACATTAAACTTTGGTGTTGGAAATGTTTATGTGACCTCAGTATCATGATACATGAACAAGCCCTTGAAGCATTATAGAGGCTCTTTAGAGGGGATGTTTGGCCTTTGATTACGATATGGGTCTCATTAGGAGGTTTTGTGCACCGAGTATGGGTATTGAATTTTTAACCATGTTAATATGAGGAAATAAAGTGCCTTAATTCCTATATAAATTTTTTGTAATATCCCTTCAAAGGAAACTCCTTGGATTCACCTTGTTTTGACTCTAGGGTTTTGTTTACAACTAGTTCCAAACACCTCCAAATGATTTCAAATCTAGGGAGGAAAGTATTGATTGGGAATAGGATAAATTAACACACCTATTAGACATCCAAACAACTGATATACCCATCCATGGTCTGCAAATTGCATGGGAAGAAGTTTCGGAACAAGACTAGTTAATTTGAGAAATGGAGATCCGCCTTAGGTCTGACATTAGATGCTCTTCCAAACACTATACCTACTTCACTAATTCTTGGTCTGATACTTGGATCTGTTAGAGGACATTAGGAATAGTATATTTGCATCATTAGATTTGGTTTTAGGGTCGAATATGCATCCTAATGAACAATAGCTTCTAGAGTCTAGTTTTTGAGGTGAAATTGGTGGGCAAGGAGTCTCGAATTTCTTCATAAACCATAGTAACACTTCAGAGGTATGCACACATCATTTGGGACATCAAAGTAACTTCATATGTAGCTCATAAAATTATAAATAACTTAGCAAAATCTGATATAAAAAAAGGTACAATATCATTCCAAAATCACTATGCAAATGCTATGGGGAAAATGGCTCAAATCTCTTCCTTGAATGTAAATATCACTTGAAATACATAATGTTGATGTATATGTAACTTTGGAATGTATTTCATATATGTATATTGTAATCTTGTAGAGATGGTATTATTCCTCTATACGGAAGTGTTTGTATTGATATAGAGATGTGATTATTCCTCTATACGGAAGTGTCGTCATTTATATTGTAAGTGTCGTAACTTATACTTGATGGGTTATTAGACCACCTTGTTGGGGTCGGTCCTGTATAAGTCATGTAGGTCGAAGGGTCATTAGACCACCCTATTGGGGGTCGGCCATGTGGGTCAAAGGGTTATTAGACCACCCTATTGGGTGTCGGCCCAGTAAGCTTTGTGTTATGTGGTTAAGTTGAGGCCAAACTAGTAAAGGTTATTAGGCAAGTCAAGTCAAGTATAAATAGAGTGCAGGAGGCACTCTATTTCATCATTCGATTCTCACACACACTCTTTGGAGAGTGGTGCACTTGTGGAGGAGGAGAAGCTGCTACTAGGAGATGTCTATCTCTTATGCTTGGGTTGTATCATTGCTCTATCTATCTCTGATGAAGTTATTGAGGTTTTTCACCTTTATGGTTTTCCCCAAGTAAACTCTATGTCTCTTGTGTGCTTGCATTATTGTGTCCATGATTGATATGCTGTAGATATGTTGTACATGTTGTTCTCTCAGTTAAGATCCTAGATCATATTGAAGTAAATTATGAAAAATTAACATGGTATCAGAGCTAGCCTGAAAGAAGGCATGGTATGGCATGCATGACAATTGTTGCACTTACGATGCTAGGGCTTGATATAGCAAAAACCAGTCATCGTAACACTTTCGCTATAAATCCATTTTGGAAAAGTTTGCGGATCTGAAAATTTTACAGGTTGAAGATAAGATCCCCATGTACCTTGTATCCAAAGTAAAACTTCTAATTCGTTGTACTTTGTGTTTTATGATCTGTACAATATAGGGTTTCTACCTCTTCCAGATCTGAGTCATAAACATGTGACCTAGGAAAAAATGTCATAACTTGGGCTAGGAAGCTCCAAATGAAATTTCGTAAAATGTAACAGGTAGTGCACGGACTGTAATTTCTCAAGTAACTTTTTCAGAGGCTGAAACTGAACCAGTGATACGTTTCACGCCATACAAGTTTTCTCTCATGTTTTATCCCATAAACAAGTCACGTTGAGACACTTGGAATAACTCTCTCTCAAAGAATCCAATTGAGGTCAGACCCATGGGGTTGGAAAGATGACAGGTCAGGATACCACGATTAGAATTTTCAGACCCTGTGGATTGGAAAGTTTGGAATTACACCAGAAGCAATCAGGTACATATTTCTGTCAAAACAGAATTATTTTGAGCACCTTCATTCATTACTTCAGGAATTTAAGGTTTCAGAGAAAGATGGAATTTTTGTAATCGGAGACCACAGCTGAATGCTACTCATCAAAATCAAAATTTAGAGACCAAGATCAGAATTTTTGGTTTGGAAGAAGGTCGGGCTTGATTAGACCCTAGTTCGGGACTTTGATCAGAAAAGTGGAAAATTAGGGCTTCTGCAAAACTGGGAATTTTTGAAATATGTGACCACGGCTGGAAGCTCCTTAGAAAAATATAAGCTTAGAGCTTTGGATCGAACCTTTTGATTGGGCAGAAGGGTGGGCTTTATCAAACCCTAGTTCGGGGTCATGTCTAGTGTATCCAGAAGTTTCAAAGGAAAAATTAAGGGGTGAAACTTTGCAGTTTTCAAATTCTGAATATACCGGCTTGATCAGCTCATCAAGGCACATCTTTCTATCCTTTCAGAAGTTTGAAATTCAAATTTTGAATTTTTAGGGTTTCTCTTACAAACCCTAATCCAGCTCTAGATCCAGTTCCTGCAAATCAAGTGGATTGGGTTAATCCTAGAAGAGAATGGATTGGTCACCTGCATAAGTGAAGAAGTTCCTGTTTCAGAGGGAGATGAGGTTGAGCCCTTTCATAAGAAGATTACAAGCAATCTCGACAGGTATGACTCATTCAGGTATGTTTCGAATTCTGTTCATAATTAAGTTTATCATATGTTTGTCTTCATATTTTTACGGTTAGTACAATCTTGGTTAATTTTAGACTTGTTGTATCACCTTAATAAAATTATGAATGCATGATAGAAGATATTCATTGATTAGGGTTTTTGACACTTATGATTATACTAATGCATTGTGATGTTGTATGAGGTTGATGTTGTCCACTAACATGAAAGGTACATCAAGAAAGACAAATCATGTTCTAGTTCAAGAACATATGACCATGGTGATATGAAGACAAAGGTTCATCCATTGCCATGGATCACATAGAAGATCTATTTACGAGGTATGTATAACTTGGCTCTATAATGGTTAACTTATGAGATATGTAGGTTACTAGCACAAGTCATTGAAGAGAACAAGAAGACATCATGTGGGTATGTTAGACATAACTAGCTAACATACTAATCCAGGTATGTTTTTCCTATATCAAGTTAGAATCCTACCTTGTGATAGGATCTCTTATATAAGTATACATGGCATGATTGATAATGATTATTCATAGGTTTGAATAATCATGGGTATATGCATATTATGTTTCTTACCTTAATTTATGATATGACTAAACCATAAGAGTTCTTGAATACTAATGCTTATTATTTCTGTTTGAAATGATCATGACTATACATGCTTAAGATTATTGTGTTTTGATAGTATTGAGAATATACTAATGAATGTGTGATTATGTATGAGACCTCGAGGATAACACAATGATGATACTAATAAGCATGCATAGTGATTAAGGATGGATATAAGTTCAAGGATAGGTAATCCAGGAAGCAAAAATCAAGAGGGAGCACACTTCAGTAGTTTCTGCAAGGATGTAGAGGGAGTTGACCACTTCTCACAATCTACATCAGAATGGAGTTATAGAAAGGAAGCAAAGACTGAGAGGGAGTCAACCCTACAACCAAACAAAGATAAGTATTTTGATTGTCATTTCCTGCATATTTGTTTGTTTAAATAATATTGTTCAATGATGTATATGCTTATGTTCCTAGACTTAGGGTGTGTATTATGCATATTAGAATAATTGCATTAATGAACAGTTTACTACTAATTTGCATATGATGGGTAAGTGGCCTATGGCATTGTACAACATTCCATTTCTACTTATCTAGAATGAAACCTCTTTGCTGACATATTGGGAGTTGTGCACACTCTTAACAATGTTCTGGTAGAGATTGGAAGGCATCTAGAAAGTTACGGGATATGGATAAATGTTGTATTGAAGCATTGGCTAAAATAATTGCATGACTGTATGACATATTTCTTTATGTGTAAAAATTTGTTCTGAAAACTATGAGATGTTTCTAATCATGCAATTTAACCTGTTTTGTAGGAAAGATCGTATACTATCACCTACAAAAGAACGACTACAACATTTGTTCGGAAACAAAGTTATCTATTGAAGATATTGAAGATATTGAAGATGTTGAAGTTCCCAGGATTCGGGAAGAATGCTATGATCGAGGAGTACCATTCGACCATGAAGAATGATATTTGGGATGCGGTCCCAAGACATGAAGGGAATTCTGTTGTTAATTCCAAATGGATCTATAAGATCAAGCATGCTGCAGGTGGCAGCATAGAGACTTTTTCTCCTGTAGCCAGATCCACTTCCATCAGATCAGTACTTGCTCTGGCTGCAGTGATGAAATGGAAGATACACCAGATGGATGTCAAGACAACTTTCTTGAATGGTGTAGTCGAGGAGAAAGTGTGTGTGGAGCAGCCACTTGGTTTTGAGACACATGACAGGAAGTCATATGTGTGTAGGTTGAAGAAAGCCTTGTATGGCTTAAAGCAAGCTCCTAGGACTTGGTATGGTAGGATGGACAATTTTCTATCCGATTTGGCTTTACCAAGAGTAAAGCAGATTCCAACCTTTACTACAAGGTTGAGGAAGGCAATCTTGTGATACTACTGTTGTATGTAGATGATCTGTTTGTAACAGGTAATGATAGTTTGATTGCCGATACCAGGAGGAAGCTTGAAGCCGAGTTCGAGATGAAGGATTTGGGGATGATGCACTACTTTCTAGGCATGGAGGTGTGGCAGAGTGCAGATGGAATCTTCCTTGGGAAGTATGTAGTAGAGATCTTGAAGAGGTTCGGGATGATGGACTGTAAGGCCGTAGCCACACCTATGGCATCGAACCTGAAGCTTCTGTATGATGCTTCATCTGAGCCGGTTGATTTCACTATGTATCGTCAGATGATTGGGTCCTTGATGTACTTGATGAACACAAGAGCAGATATTTGCTTTGCGGTGAACACATTGAGCCAGTTCCTGACGGAGCCGAGGAGTGTTCAACTGGTTGCTGTAAAGCATATTCTAAGGTACCTGAAGGGTACAGTTGATTATGGGCTCAAGTATGATGTGAATCAAAAGTTTAACCTGCAAGGTTATGTTGATTCAGATTGGGCAGGCAGTGCTGCAGATAGGAAGAGCACTTTTGGGTGCTGCTTCAGTATGGGATCAGTTGTGATCTCTTGGTTTAGCAGGAAGCAGTCCTGTGTAGCACTGAATAAAGCTGAAGCAGAGTATGTTGCAGCTTGTTCGGCTAGTTGTGAGGCAGTATGGATTCGGAAGCTACTGTCTGAGTTATTTGATCTCCCACTAGAGGCTACTGGTATCTTTTGTGACAACCAGAGTTGTGTGAAGCTGTCTGAGAATCCGGTGTTCCACGATAGGTCGAAACACATTGAGATCAAATATCACTATATCAAGGATATGGTACAGAGAGGAGCAGTGAAGCTCCTATATGTTGCGACAGATGAGCAGGTTGAAGATGTGCTGACGAAGCCACTAGCCAGAGTGAAGTTCGAGTACTTCAGAGAGAGGCTTGGTGTTCTTCAGATTGATGACACTTCGAGGAAGAAGTGATGGACACATTTGCAGGAGCCATTCCAAGCATGGTGAGAGGAGGATCCTTCCCATGGCTATGGATTTAAGTGCTGGATGATGAGCATCAGGATGATGCTCCAATTACCACTGTGTATATGCATCAGGTGGATGTTGGAGATGATCAGTTGGATCATTTATATGTAAATGTATGTACGCATCATGTTGGATGTTGGATATGATCAATTGGATCATTTATATATATGTATGTACGCATAATGTTGGATGCTGGATATGATCAGTTGGATCATGGGTATGTATCTGTAGATGTATCAGGTGGATACATTGTATGATCAGGTAGATCATGTATGTTGATATGTATCAGGTATGATCAGGTGGATCATGTATTTGTATATGTATTAGGTGGATACATTGTATGATCAGGTACATCATGTATGATGATATGTATCAGGAAGATACTATATATGCATCAGGTGGATGCATTATATGATCAAGATGATCATGGATGACGAGCTTCAGGATGTTGCTCCAGATATGCATCAGAACGATGTAGTGATGAGTATCAGGACGATACTCTAGATGATATGCATTAGGATGATGCTATGATGATGATCAGGATGATCATATGTATCATTTGGATACATTACATAATCAGTTGGATTATGTGTGATGAGTTCTGAAGACATAGATGCACAGTGCCTTTTCGACATGGTGGTAGATGTGTTCTCCCATGTGCGTTGATGTAAGTGCAGAGCCTTTTCGACATGGTGGTAGATGTGTTCTCCCATGTGCGTTGATGTAAGTGTAGAGCCTTTTCGACATGGTGGTAGATGTGTTCTCTCGTGTGCGTTGATGTAAGTGCAGAGCCTTTCTACCATGGTGGCAGATGTGTTCTCCCATGTGCGTTGATGTGAGTGTCGAGCCTTTCCTGGATGGTCAGAGGAAAGTCCTTCCATGGCGGTGAGTGTAAGTGTTGTATTGTGTGCATCTGAACAATGCTTCGTGGACGATGATCAGTATGATTATGAGTATCAGGATGATACTCCATGGTCATGGACAGGTTGTGTAGTTACATGTAAAATATCCTGGGAGATCTGATAGGTTGAGCAATATTCTCGTAATCAATCCTGGGACGCTCTTTCGAGGTTTTGTTGATGCACGTAATCAGTCCTGAGGATTCCACAGTATGGACAGTGATGATGAAGACTTGCAGGTGGTGGGCCTACATCTAGTGTGAAAAAGGACTGGCTCTGTAGAAATTCCTATGACGAGTAGATTTAGAGATTGATTGAGATAGCAGTAGCAGTGACGATTATCGAGTGACGATGATTCGATGACAATTATCGAGTGACGATGATCCAGAGAAGAAGACTTGTGCTAGAAGACCTGTGTCGAGAAATACCTTCCTAGTTAAGAGGGAGTGTTGATGTATATGTAACTTTGGAATGTATTTCATATATGTATATTGTACTCCTATAGAGATGGTATTATTCCTCTATACGGAAGTGTTTGTATTCCTATAGAGATGTGATTATTCCTCTATACGGAAGTGTCGTCATTTATATTGTAAGTGTCGTAACTTATACTTGATGGGTTATTAGACCACCTTGTTGGGGTCGGCCCTGTATAAGTCATGTGGATCAAAGGTTTATTAGACCACCAGTCATCTTTGTGTTATGTGGTTAAGTTGAGGCCGACCTAGTAAAGGTTATTAGGCAAGTCAAGTCAAGTATAAATAGAGTGCGGGAGGCACTCTATTTCATCATTCTATTCTCACACACACTCTTTGGAGAGTGGCGCACTTGTGGAGGAGGAGAAGCTACTGCTAGGAGATTTCTATCTCTTATGCTTGGGTTGTATCATTGCTCTATCTGTCTCTGAGGAGGTTATTGGGGTTTTTCACCTTTATGGTTTTCCCCAAGTAAACTCTGTGTCTCTTGTGTGCTTGCATTATTATGTCCATGATTGATGTGCTGTACATGTTGTTCTCTCAGTTAAGATCCTAGATCAGATTGAAGTGAATTCTGAAAAATTAACACATAATGTTTTGAGCTGTGGCTATGAGGATATGATTATTATAGATATATATATCATGTAACATGCCCATGAAGTCGAAATAGCAGTCCTTCACTAACTATATGCAACAACAAGTGCACCCTTGCACATTTACATGACATTGAGAGAAAGATAGTAGAATAAGCATAGAGAAGAATGAGAGAAGATGAACTCGAACTCAGTTGGGATTTGAATTTGCATCAAAAAATATTCATGAATCTATGTTGAGAGGTCTGAATGGCCTCTCCATCAACTAACTAGGATGGGAATCTTGTACCCTTGAAATTGGTTCTAAGGCAAGAATGATAAGCATACACCTTGCAAGGACAAGCTAAGCTCTCCAATTTTTTTCCAAATGAGAAATGATCAAAAGCTGGTATCATTCTTTCTTCTTGTCTTTTATTAACATCCCAAGGCCTCCATAGCTCAAATTCCCTCCAAGAGCTTCATCCCAACTCGGATTAGGGAGAGATTCCCATGAGTGCCACTTGTCCAAGATTTCCTAGACTTCCTCTTCCATCAATTCGAATCGGGGGAATCTTGGCTACCATAAATCCCTTATGTGCCCTCTTGGAGGCTATTTTTAGCCCTGACATGTCATATAGGTCAGATGTTAGCAATCAGGTCTGATCCTTGTCATAAGTTTCATAGAATCTTCATCATTGTTGTCATAGAAGCTAGGTAGTCCAGCTGAAGTGTCACAATACCTCTAAGATGCCTCTTCCTCTTCCATGGGAGTTACTCTTCCAGTCTAATTCAATTCTCATTGAGTGATGACAAGTATAATACCTCTCCAACTACCCCAATAACGTTAGATTCCACATTGGATTCGAATGGTTGAGAATAGGATGCCATGTGAAATGGAGAATCTTTCCTTGTGTGGGTCCCACACCACCTATGCGCCCTCATGACCAAGTGCCACCTTATTTTGTTAGTATTAATATTTATTTGGCACCTTTTAATATATATTTGGCAATCTAATGTCCATTTTGGGTCTTATAGCTCCCTTATTCCAAGTCTAAATGTTTCCCTTCATGTGATTTATTTGGATGGGGACATTACAGTCCTCCCCACCCAAGATTTTTTGCCATCAATCAGTTCTATATTGGTATGCTACAAAAAATTTTCCTCTTCCCATGTGGCATCCTCACTTGGCAACTCTTTCCACTGTACCAAATATTCTCTTATGGTTCTGTTCCTCAATTTTCTCTCTGTTGTCTTCAATTTTTTTTCTGGAATGAGTATGAGTTGTCCTTCATCATGTAATGGAGGGAGTGTTTCTGAAATATCAATTTGCTGACCAATAGCCTTCTTAAGGAATGAAACATGAAATACATTGTGGATTTTTTTACCTTTTGGAAGTTCTATCTCATAAGCTACCTCCCCAACCTTTCGAACTATCTTGTATGGACCATAAAACCTTGGTTTAATATTTTTTTATCCTTTCCATGTTAAGGTGGTTTGCTTATATGGTTGTAGCCTCAAATAAACCAAATCATTCACTTGAAATTTTCTTTCCTTCCTATGTTGATCCACATACTGTTTTTGTTGATTTTGGGCAACCTGCAAATTGCCTTTTAAAAGCTTAAAAATATCTTGACTTTCCTCAACCCAATATTTAGATTTTGGAGCTCTACTATCACCAAAAATGTGATCAACAAAGGTGAGTGCTTCATAACCATAAAGTTCTTTTAAAGGAGACATTCCAATGGACATATGGAAAGTAGTATTGTAGTAAAACTCACCCAAATGTAGCCATTTAACCCATGTCTTTTGTTGCTCACCAACATAGTTTCTCAAGTACGCCTCGAACCATTGGTTCGCCCTTTTTGTTTGGCCATGAGTTTGAGGATGATAGCTTGTTATAGGAGTCGATTGAGTTCCCACCAACTTGAAGAGTTCTTGCCAAAAAGCACTCATAAATCTGCTATCCCTGTCACTCACAATGTTTTTGGGAAGTCCATGCAATCTGAAAATATATCTAAAGAATAGCTCAACTACTTGTGCAGTAGTAAAATATGATGTAATAGAAAATAAATGAGAAAATTTGGCAAGTCTATCCACCACAAAATAAATACAATCCTTACCAAAATCCTTGGGAAAACCTATGATGAAATCCATTGAGATGCTTTCCCATTTTTGTTCTGGAATGGGCAATGGTTGTAAGAGAACAACAGGATGGGTGTGTTCAAATTTGTTTTGCTGACATATCTTGCATTCATTCACATACTTTAAAACATCTTCCTTCAACCCTTTCCAAGAGAACCTTTGTCTTAATTTCCTATATGTTTTAAAGAAAACAGGATGGCCTACTAAAGGAGAATCATGAGCTTCCTTCAAGATCTTGTGCTTTAAGTTCGAACCATGAACTGAGTATATTCAATCTTTATAATATATTAGGCCATTAAATATTGTGTATCTATCATCTCCTTTCACCCCATCTAACAAATCACAAGAAAATATATCTTTGGCATACTCTACTATTAGCACACCTTTCCAATCTTTTGAAATGTCATTAAGGGAAAATGAAGGTCTCCTAGACAATGCATATGCTACAGTATTATTCTTCCATTTTACATATTCAATTTCAAAATAAAAATCTTGGACCTTACTTACCCATTCTTTTTGCCTTTCATTGAGATCTTTTTGTGTAAGGAAATGCTTTAAACTGTTATGATCAGTTTCGACCACAAACTTGTTCCCCACCAGATATTGTCTAAACTTTCCCAAAGCATGCATGATGACTAAAATTTATTTGTCATATATGGAGTAGAGCCTCTAATGTGGGTTCAATTTTCTTCTCTCAAAAGCTATGGGGTGTTGATTTTGCTTTAGGACCGCCCCTATGCCTTCCCCTGATGCATCACATTCCAAAAAAAATGGTTTAGAAAAATCTGGTAAATCAAGTAATGGAAAAATCCTCATTACCTCTTTCATTCTTTGGAAAGCCTTTCTCCATCCCATTTGAAAGCATCCTTCTTGGTCAAATAAGTAAGGGGAGTAGTTAGTTTGGAAAACCCCTTCACAAACTTCCTATAGTAAGTGCATATCCCAATAAAGCCTCTCAATTAAGTGATGTTCTTGGGTGATGGCCATTCAAGAATAGCCTTTATTTTCTCCAAGTGCACCTTTACCCCATCTTTACCAATGATGTGTCCATGATACAAAATTTCTTTCAACCCAAACTCGCACTTGGACATCTTAGCAAACAAAGATTGTTCATGCAAGATTTTCAATACAACTTCTAAATGGTGCAAATGTTCCTCCCATGTCTTACCGTAAATCAAAATATCATCAAAGAAAACCAAAACAAACTTATGGAGCTGCTTGCAAAATATTTTTTTCATGCATGATTGGAAGGTTGTTGTATTGGTTAAACCAAAAGGCATGACAAGAAATTTGAAATGACCATAGTGACATCTGAAATCATTTTTCTACACATCCTCCTCCTTCATTCGAATTTGATAGTAACTAGATCTAAGATCAATTTTGGAAAATAAATTTGCTCCAAATATCTCATCCACGAGATCATCTATCTGAGGGATGAGATGTTAGCTTTTTAGCTTGGAAGGCACTTCACATAATTTTGTCTTGTATGCGGAAGTGACCTTGCATTTACATTACCTAGGCACTTGACTTTTTCTAAGTTGTAATAAAGTGGCTCCTTTTATTAAGTGAGTTTTATGTAATGTTCCAAGTCCATTATAAAGCGATTTTTTATAAAGTGACTTTATGAAGTAAAAGTGCACATATTTCATAAAGTAAAAATACTTTATTAAAAAATTATAAGTGAATTATTTTGGAGGGAATGACTTTCATCCCTTGATCTTGTCAAATCAAGATTAGATCTTAACCGTTGGATTTAGGGATTGGGAAGGTGAAAAGTCACTTTCATGTTATAAGAGCAAGCTTAGGGCAATGTGCAAAGATACAGTTTTCAAGAGAGAGTCTTTTTAAAGAGATTAAGCATTTGGCATTTCTGAGTTGTTTGAGAGAGAGAGCAGTTCTCTAGTGGCTCAAATTCCTAGGAGAGGAATTTTTCTAGAGGTGGCTCAAATCCCAAGGCAACTCTGCTACGTTTTTATTTCTAGCATGTTTTTCGAGAAAGTTGTTGGGCACAAATTTCGAGGGACTACACACAGTTTGAGAAAAAAAAATCTGCACAGTCCGTACAGTCATATAGTGGCATGATTTTTGAGGTGCTGCATGGGACAGATTTCAAGTTACTGCTGGGCACAAATTTCGAGGTACTGCTGGGCACAGTTTTCGAGGTGCTGTACAGTCATTAAATTCTGCATTAAATGCTACTGTAACTCAGTTTTTATGTCTGAAAATGCTTAATGAAAATTTATCTTGAACTGGTTTTCCCCGGGGGGGGTTTTTCCAGAGTTTGTTTTCACCGAATATCACTGTGCATTACAATTTCAGATTGATCTATTTGTTTTTCCGCTGCTTAACTATCTCAGCATAAGTGTTTTAGCTTGCTATTCATTTTTTAAGTGACCGTAAATTTCATTTAACCAGTGACTATATAAGTCTGAAATATGGGTTTCTGCTGGGTGGTTCATTGGCTTTTAAAAGCCTGATTTTTAACATGGTATCAGAGCTAGTGCTATGAGATTACAGTTAATTGTTGGTGCAGCAGTGATATTGAGTTGTTGGAATTTTTTTTAACAACTTGTGCATTGGAAAAATCTATCTGCAAGGGTGTTGCAGGTGTTGGGGCAGATTGTGTTTATTCTTTTTTTTGTAGTAGAGAAGATGGCTTGTTGCATCAGATTTGAGGACTGGTTGGATGGCATTTCCAACTACTTGCAATGGAAAGTCATAATGAGTGCTATACTTAAAGAGAACAGATTATGGGTAAATGTCAGCACCGTAGTAATTCCTCCCACTTCCGACCCTATTGCTCTTGACATTCATGAAGTAAGAGAGGCTAGAGCACAGAGGGTTATTTTGGATGGTGTCAAGGACCATCTCATTCCACACTTGGCTGAAAAGAAGATAGCTCATGAGATGTGGGATACATTGAAACACTTATATGAGGGGAAGAATGAGAACCGGAAGATGGCTCTCAAAGATAAAATACAAGGGACCAAGATGGCCAAGGGTGAAGGTGTTGTATCCTATCTTACCTGGGTGGCACAAGTAAAAGATGATTTGGCTGTAGTTGGGGAGGTCATCTCTGATTCTGAGTTGAGGACAACCTTGAGAGGCTTCACCAAAGACTGGGAAGTCTTCATGAAGTGTGTTGTTGGTCGTGAACACCTTCCAGATTGGAGTAGGTTGTGGGATGATTTCACTCAGGAGGAGATCCGGGAAGGGTCTTAAGGTAGTGGATAGATGGAAGGTTCTATTGAAGAAAATGTTTCTCTTACTGCAAAGGGCAAGAAGAAGTCCAATAAAGACTTGAGAAAAGTAAGATGCTTTGCTTGCAACTAGTATGGTCATTTTGCATCTCAGTGTCCTAAAAAGAAGAAAAAGAAGAAGGATGAGGTTGTTGCTGCAACTGCTGAGGTAGATGATTTTGGGGAAAGGTTTACAAAAGAATTATCCATTTTCTCTCTGGCATCTAGTGCTGGAAGCAATGGATATGCAATGAATAGGAGTTGGTTCATTGACAGTGGAGCCTCTCGTCACATGACCGAAATGTATCATATATTCCACCACATTACTGAGACAGATTTTGACCAGATGGTTGAGAGTGAAGGGGGAACGATACATTCCGTGCGGGGATTTGGGAGTGTCAGATTCCAGATCCAATAGGATGAACTCCTTCAGCAGGATGGATTTTTCTTTGTTCTAGGGTTGAGTGTGAACTTTCTCTCTGTGTCAGCCTTGGAGGATGCTGGGTATTCAACATTGTTTTGAAAGGGACATGTGTACAGTTTTTGAGGTGCTATAAAATCATTAAATTCTGCATTAAATGCTATTGTAACTCATTTTTTATGTCTGAAAATGATTAATGAAAATTTCTCTTGAACTGGTTTTCCCTATGGCAGGGTTTTTCCAGGGTCTGTTTTGACCGAATATCACTGTGCATTGCAATTTCAGATTGCTATTCTATTTGTTTTTCCGCTGCTTAACTGTCTCAGCATAAGTGTTTCAGCTTGCTGTTCAGTTTTTAAGTGACTATAAATTTCATTTAACTAGTGACTATATAAGTCTGAAATCTGGGTTTCTGCTGGGTGGTTCATTGGCTTTTAAAAGCCTGATTTTTAACATGGGATATCTATTCTTTTTTGTCTTCTTGTTTAAAGCTCTAAAATCAATGCACATCCTTAAGATTCCATTCTTTTTCTTCACCAAAACAACTGAAGAAGCATAGGGACTTGAGCTTGGTCTAATGAGTCCCAACTCCAAGGTCTCTTGAATAGCCTTCTCAATCTTATCTCTGAACCTTTTTGGTTGTCTACATGGGGGTATTTGTATAGGTGAAGTACCCACCTCCAAAACAATGGTATGCTCAACTCCTCTGTCAGGTGGCCTTCTAGGAGGAAGGTCTCCAAAAACCCTTTCATAATTGTGTAGTAGTTTCCTTATCTCCCTTGGATGTTCTGCAATATTTATGTTTGGCTTGGGGGAAATAATGAAACATTCAACAGCCCATTCAATGTCCCCATGTCTCAATATGGACCTCATACTGTGGGAAGACACCACTTGGCTTGGATAGGTGTGCATTCCTCTCACTACCTGTTGTTTTCCTTCGAAATCCTTGAAATTCATTTCATGTATTTGGTAGTTAACTGTATGTTCTCCTATAGAGTACAACTATTGTACTCCCAAAACCACATTTGTATCAGCAACATCCACCACATAGAAACTATCATAAAATGTGTAATTTCATATGGTAAGTTGTAGCTTTGGAATCCATGTGTTGCATTCCATAGAATTGTTACCTGGAATCATGACTGTGAACCCTTCGAATGATTAAGTGGGTAACTTTCTCCTCTCCACCAAGGCTGCATCAATGAAGTTATGAGTTGCTCCTCCATCTACTAATACAGAAACTCGTTTCCCTTGTACCACTCCCTTGCATCGAATGGTGTGAAAACGAGGCACTCCTGAAAGCACTGGCATTCTCCCTTTTCGGGTGATGGATGATCTTATTCTGGTATGTCACATCCCTCTTCTTGGGATGAAAGTTTTTCTTCCTCCTCCATGTCCCCTTCATCATTAGAAAATACTTCAACGAATTGTGCTTTCCCCTTAGCACATTTATGCCCTAGTACCCATGCTTGAAAGCATGTGTAACATAGTTTCTTTCTTCTGAGTTATTCCTTGCTTGGTCCCTCTTTCTTGTCCTTCCCAAATGAATCTTTTTTCCATGGTTTCTTTTCAAATCTAAACTTGGAAGGAAAATTGGGCTTGGGAGGATACTTTGTCTTAGGTAGCACATTTTCCAGATCTCTTGCCAAGTTCATGGCATCTTTCAATGAAGTAGGTTTCTGAGGTTTAACTAAACCTTTAAAAGTTTCAACCAATCCTTCAGTAAATAGCAATACCAATCGAACCATAGATATATCAGCGAACTTAATTGATAGTTTTTGGAATTCCAACATGTACTCCTCAGGGGTTCGAGTTTGCTTCAACTGTGCTAGTTCCTTGAAAGGAATTTCAGGGTCTTTTTGCTCAAATATTTCCAATAAAATATTAACAAACTCTTCATATGATGTGACCTGATCATGTACCAAGGTTTTAAATCCATGGAACCACCAATCATTTGCTTCTCCCTCAAGATGCAGAATAGCCATTTTAGAGCATCCTCTTCAACCATTGGATTCGACTAAAAATATACATCTAACTTTTGTACCCAAGTATTTGCAGAACTTTGCGATGAGCCATCAAAGGTGGGAAGGTGAATTTTACCTATGGAATAATTCAATTCTTTATTTTTAAAAGGAGTTCTGTTACCTCCTCTCATTTTGAGCTTGTTTGAGACAGTAAAGAATTGATCGAATGGTAAGGTCCTCTTACAATCTTCACTCAACTACTGCCATTCTGCTAGAACTTCATGCATTCCATATTGGATGTTACGATCCTCTTTGGGCTCAAGAAAATTGGGTGTGGTAGCTCTTTTTGAGCTCTAGAATTCATTGGGTCGGTTGTGAGGCTCTATCATTGAGAAAATTCTTTCACCAAATGCCTTCTTTTCCTTGAAAGGAGAACTACTGCTTCCTTGTAATGTCAATTTGATTCCAATTCGACTAGCCATCAATTCGAACCCTTGCATTATCTAGCTTGTCATGTCCTCAAAAACTGGTTTCATGAATTTCCTAAACACCTCTTTCCCCTTCATCTCTGAGGTTCCTTTATCATCCTTAGTCATAATTTCAACCGAGTGCACCTCTTCTCCTGCTTCTTCCTCTTCACCAAAGGTACTTTCAGTTTCAGTTTCTAAGGGTGGGGGATGACTTATTGACCTCACAAATGGTCACCAAATCAGTTTCAAGTACCATTCTATGATACCACTGTAATATCCCTTCAAAGGAAAGTCCTTCGATTCACCTTGTTTTGACTTTAGGGTTTTGTTTACAACTGGTTCCAAAAACCTCCAAATGATTTCAAATTTGGGGAGGAAGGTATTGATGGGGCATAGGAAAAATGAACACACCTATCAGACATCTAAACAAATGATATACACATCCATGGTTTGCAAATTTCATGGGAAGATGTTTCGTAACAAGACTAGTTAATTTGAGAAGTGGAGTTCCCCCCTAGGTCTGACATTAGATGCTCTTCCAAACACTGTATGACCTTCACTAATTCTTGGTATGATACTTGGCTCTGTTATAGGACATTAGGAATAGTATATTTTCAGCATTAGATTTTGTTTTAGGGTCGAATAGGAATCCTAATGAACAACAGCTGCTAGAGTCTAGTTTTTGAGGTGAAATTGGTGGGCAAGGAGTCTCGAATTTCTTCATAAACCATAGTAACACTTCATAGGTATGCACGCATAATTTGGAAAATAAAAGTAACTTCATATGCAACTCATAAAAGTATAAATAACTCATAAAAATATGATATAAAACAGGTACAATATCATTCCAAAATGACCATGCAAATGCTATGGGGAAAATGGTTCGAGTCTCTTCCTTGAATGTAAATATCACTTGAAATACTTAATGTTTCGAGATGTGGCTATGAGGATATGATTATTACAGAGATATATAGCAGCTAAAATTTCCATGAAGTCGAAATAACAGTCCTTCACTAACTATATGCAACAACAAGTGCGCCCTTGCACATTTACATGACATTGAGAGAAATATAGTAGAATAGGCATAAAGAAGAATGAGAGAAGATGAAATCGAACTCAGTTGGGGTTTGAACCTGTATCAAAACATATCCATGAATATATATTGAGATTTATGAATGTACTCTCCATCAACCAACTAGGATTGGAATCTTTCACCCTCGAAATTGGTTCTAAGGAAAGAAGGATAAGCATCCACCTTGCAAGGACAAGCTAAGCTCTCCAATTTTTTCCAAATGAGAAATGATCAAAAGCTGGTATCCTTCTTTATTCTTGTCTTTTATTAACCTCCCAAGGCCTCCATGGCTTGAATTCCCTCTAAGAGATTCATCCCAACTCAAATTACGGAGAGATTCCCATGAGTGCCACTTGTCCAACATTTCCTAGCTTTCCTCTTCCATCAATTCGAATGGGGGGAATATTGGCTTCCATAACTCCCTTGTGTGCCCTATTGGAGGCTACTTTTATCCCTGACATATCATATAGGTCAGATGTCAGCAATCAGGTCTGATCCTTGTTATAAGTGTCATAGAATATTCATAATTGTTGTCATAGAAGCTAGGGAATCTAGCCCAAGTGTCACAATACCTCTAAGATGCCTCTTCCTCTTCCATGGGAGTTACTCTTCCACTATAATTTGACCCTAATTGATTCATGCCAAGTATAATGTCTTTCCAACTCCCCCAAGAATGTTAGACTCCACCTTGTATTCGAATGGGTGAGAATAGGATGCCATGTGGCATAGAGAATCTTTCCTTATGTGGGTCCCACACCACCTATGGCCCCCCGTGACCAAGTGCCACCTTATTTTCTTAGTATTAATATTTATTTGGCCCCTTTTAATATATATTTGTCAATATAATGTCCATTTTGGGTCTTATAGCTTCCTTATTCCAAGTCTAAATGTTTCCACCCCAACCTAGGGAACTAGTAGATTGGTGGAGTTTTCCTTCATGTGATTTATTTGGATGAGGACATTACATGTTTTAAGGATTTGTCCATGAATGTGGCCTCATGGAACCACTTAGGCCCTCTAAAATGGATCTTTGAAATTTGACTGGGATATGAGTTCCTATAAGGGTTTCTATATATTTATGATGAATCTTGGGATCATGACTATGGTCAAGTGAGGAAAAAAAGGCCCATATGACCTAAATTAAGCTTTAGGGCTCATGGGATGAAAGGAGGTCTTGAACCATTACACATGTCAATAGGAGATAATATTTAGACACAAAGTGGGATACACCTGCCATTAGGATATTTTATTCACCAAGGATCGATCTCAAGGTCGTGACTATGGTCATATGGGAACCATTACAAGGTTTTATACACGAGATGGTTCTTGATACACAACACATGATTGAGGGATAAAAACCAATGTATTTGGTACTAGAAGGTGATTATATGGGCTGTGGATCATGTATAGGGTATAAAGACACCACAAAATCCATAAAAATGGAATCATTACTCCACAAGTATAATATGGATACCATTAATAGGTTTGTTACACTACAGACTGGTATTAGGGCTCTAACCATGATCCAAGGATTACCAGTAGAACCTAAAATACATTTTTAAGGTTCATGGTCATATGTCTCGCCTCTAGATTTCATGCTATCATTCCAAGTGATGTCAATGTTTATAAAAAACCACTTAAAATTATGAATGGGCTATTTTTAAGAATATTCACATGTCCTTACATAACACATAGATAGATTAAGGGCTTAACACTTTAATTTTTGGGTGTAAAACCCTTCTATCTTGACATAGTTTAACCCTTTAATCATTATAAATTATATTCATTTATTAAGAGAACATTATGTGGTTTTGCCTAAGGCTCTAGTGGTTTTCCTTGGACCATGGTTAGGGCCCCAATGCTAATCTCCAGCATGCCAAACCTCATGGTGTCCAGATTATGCTTTTGGGCTAAATATTTCATTTAGAGAGCATGTGTGGTGATTTTTATTGTGATGTCCCATTCCACTCATCAAGATGAGATGATGACTAGTGGCATATCTGAACCCGTAGTCTAGATAAAGTGAATACAAGGGGGTCAACATTTTTGTCACCGAGCTTAGAAAAGATGGTTTATTTTCTAAAAGTGATTAATACCCTTTTGGATGGTATTGGGGTGTTCCATGGTATTGACCATGGTATGGAGTCTAGTATTGACCATGGTATTGGGGTGTTTCATTGGAGGATATGTTGATTTGATTTGATCTCTTGTGGATTCTGGTGTACAAAATTTTTGGTTGGGGTTTGGAAAAACCCTTCCATTTTTAGTTTGGTTTCGGTGGTGAAATATCCACCCTAGCTAGATGAGAGGGAAATCCACTCGAAGTTTCCATTTGAGATTCATACAACGATTCATCTTCTATTTTTGCAGTATATTGCTTGGGCAATTTTGCTGAAAGAGGGCCGAATTTCACTAGATTTCATTGGGCCGCATTTCACTAGATTTCACTATGTCGAATTCCACTAGATTTCACTAGGCCGAATTTCCTTGGGCTGAATTTCACTGGGTCGAACTTCACTGGGCCGAAATTCATTGGTATGAATTTCACTGGACCGAATTTCATTGGGACGAACTTCACTAGGCCGAATTTCATTGTAGGAGGATGAAATCACTGGAAGGGGCCGAATTTACTGAAGAGGGTTGAATTCATCTAGAGGAGATAGAGAAAGGAAACATCACCCTTGAGGAGGATTCGTGGCTTGAGGATTCCTTGAGGTGGATACATCATCTGTGTAGGAGTTGTGGCATATTCCCGATATTTTGGCATTTTTAGTTTTGATATTTTCATTGTAGGTGTTGTAGAATAAATAGAGATTTGTAGTATTCCATCCATAATAAAAATCTTAGGTTGTCTCTCTCTCAATTTACGTGTACTTGATTTCTTGCAAAAATGATGGGAAAATTATTTTTTGGGACTATACGCAAAGTGTTTGTGAAAAATTCATAAGTGAAGACACATACAAAAGAACATAGCCAAAACTACAACAATTTTTCCTATAATTGCATTGGGGATATTACATGGATCCTATGCATGCCATAAACCATAAAACACATTTTATTCCTTAATACATTGGTTTTTATCCTTGGACCATAGGTAGTGTCTCAAGAATCATCTATTATGGAAAAATCCTAATGGCTCCCATATGACCATGGATAAGTCCTTGAGACCCATGCTCGGTGAACAAATTATCCTACTGGTGTATGTATCATTTTTGGTAATTTAATTTCTCCTTTAAAGAGTGTGTGTAATGGTTCAATACTTCCCTTTGTCCCATGAACCGTGAAATTTTAGCTAGTTCATTTGGCTCTTATTTCCCTACTTGATCATGGTGAAGACCCCAAGATCCTTCCCTAGAATGAAAAACCTTCTATAGGTTCCCATATCCCACTTGGACTTCAAAGGTCCTTTTGAGAGGGCCTATGTGGTGTTTTGAGGCCATGTTCATGGACCAAATACTTAAAATATTTATATAACACTTAAGCACCTTTGTTTTTTCTCCTTACCATGGTCAAGACCTAGAGACACATCCAATAAAAAAACCTTCTAATGGAACCAATAACCCAATCAAATGCCAAATATACCCTATAAAGGGCTTGCACATTAGTTTGAGGAGTCATTCATGGCTCATGAGCCTTAAAAGCTTCATTTAAGTCCCAAGACCCTAGTTTATAATCTCATATGAACATGGTCAAGGTCTCTAGACCCATCCATTTTGTCTAATAATTTCTAGTAGTTCCCATTTTGCATTTGAATGCCAAATTTTATGAGCCCTAGAAGGCTAATTTTGATCATATAACCTTTGTTTTCCTTCATCAACCATGGTCAAGGCCTCAAGACTCATGCTAAGTACATAAAATGCTTTAATGATGCACATATGCCACTAAGACGTCAATGATATGGGTCTATATGGTGCTTTGAGTCCTATTTTAGGGACCATGACCCTAGAAGCCTCATTTTGGGACAAAGTCCCAAAATCCATCTATTGTGTGCAAAACCTCATAATGGTACCCATATCCGGCTCAAGGGAAAATGTGCTTTATAGATGGGTTTTGTGGTGGCTTGGGAAATGTTTCATGTCCATAAGACCTATAAGATTAATTTAGCAATGAAGGACATTATTTTCCTCAACGAATCACGGTCAAGACACAAAGGCCCATTCATACTAGACAAAACCTCCTAATGATTCCCCTATACCACTCTTATGCAAAAGATTCATTTTAGAAGGCCCGTGTTGTGGGCTTGGTTTTACAACCAAGCTTAGTGCAATGGGCACCTGCTAACTAGTAGCAGCAGTCTCAATAGAAATAAACAACAAACTACTATAAACTATATTAATCATGGATCTATGTGAAATAGTTAATTAAACAATGGAAATATTATGAAAAGAAAAACAATTGACAATATGTAAAAAACGATTTTGTATTAAGAATAGGGGCAAGCAAGTGCTTGCAATAGTGATACCTCCAAGTGGTGAAGATTGTTGAGCAACTTCCAAGGTGAGTAGCTCCAAGCTCCAAAGGTCTCTTCTCCAAGATAGCTACAATGGTCAAAAGCTCATGGGAGATTTTGACAGCATGAGGATAGGAAGATGGATGGATGGAAAGTGAGGAGCCCCTACCACCTTTTTATAGTTTTTGGTGGTGGGGAATACCATCATGGTTTTGAGGAAACCAATGGTATTGACCAACATGGTTTAGGTACTTTTTCCCTCCTTTTTCCTTTTTTGAATATTTTTAATATTTTTATTCCCTTTTTAATATTTTTGGGAATTCTGGACCCTTTTTGAGGGTTTTTTATGCTTTTTGAGGAAAAATATTCATTTTGAGTGGAAAAAGGGGTGTATTAAGGTCTTTTGGTGACCTTTTGGTGGCTTTAGAGGCTCAAATGGTGAAAAAGTGGACAAATGGGTCATGTGAATAAGGAAATGAGCTAGTGAGCACTTTTTGGGTGTTAACACGTGTTGTAGTTCAAGATCTTGATCATGACCTACTAGACCAAGAATTTGCATTTAAGATCTAATTCCTTGGATTTATCCCCTCAAGACCCATATATGTTGCAGAAAACATCATAATGATACCCATATCTCACTCGAAGGACAATGATACCCTATAGAGGACATGTTTTGTGGTTTATGACATTATTTATGGCCCTTGATCCTTAACAACTTCATCAATGAATGAAGGATCTTATTTTCCTCCCTCTACCATGACCAATGCCTTACGACTCCCATTCCTAGTATAGAGGACTTCATAATGGTACCCATATTTTACCTGGAGAACAAACATCACCTCTAAAGGGCCTGTGTTATGGTTTTAAATCACGTTCATGGTCAATGAGCCTTAGAGATCCATTTATGGTGTAAGGCACTTGATTTCCTCCCATTAATTCGGTTGAGACCTCGAGACCCATCCCATTGTGCAAAAACTCTTCAAGAACCTTAATCTCCCACTTTCTAGTCATAGTTAGTTACTATGCCTCCAATGGTGTGACAAGAAGATAATAAAAAATTCAGGATTATTTTTTAAAGGGAAATGAATGATATATATATATATACATATAATGTGAAATATGCACTTCTATTTTCTTTTATTTGTCTCATATTTTGAATACACAAAGAATATGATTTTCATTTTATGATGGAATATAAATTGTAATTTTTTTCTTGAAAGAAAAAACAACTACTCTACATGTCAAAATATATTATCTCCTAATTTTTTAAACACTTTTTCTTCACAACATCCTTAAAATGTTCAGGCACACAACTAAACAATGATAGGAATATTTTATAAAGAAAAATTATTCTACACACTTTTACATTTTTTTCTCATAAAATGGCCATATACTTAAAATTGATACCCAATTTTATAATGAAATGATTTATACCCACACTTTCTAGTCTTTATTAATAGGATTCAATAATTTAAATTCGTTAAGAAAATGGGAATGGGAATGGGAATAAGAATGAGTTAATAAGGGAACAAAATTAAACTTTATGGTGAAATTCTAGCCTATTTTTGTTTTTCAAATTTTTTATGATTTAAATTATCTTTAAATAAAATTAATTTGAAATAATAACTTCTAATTAAAATTTTAATAGTATTTTGATAAAAAAAATTCAATTAAAAAGAAAATTGAATTTATTCACTCATTATAATTCTAAAATTAAAAAGTACCTACTTAGCTTTTCAAAACAGGAGACATACTTTTCCATAATGGAACAAAAAAAATGTGCCATAAAAAAATAACACCCACAAGACCAAGGGGGCAAAATAAAAAAATCCATAGCTAGTGGGTCAATGGGAACTAATCATCACATAGAATATAAGAAAAGAAAAAAAGAGAAAAGCGACACAACACCAATGGAATAATAGACCAACGGATGCAAGCTCTTCGTAGGACTTGGACTAGAGCTGTCCTTTGGATTTGAGAAAGAGTTGCGGATCTATTTGCATTAATTTAAAATAAAATAAAAGCATGATTCCACTTTTATAACTTCACATTTGATTTCACTTGTATAGCTTCACATTTCATCATTAAAGATCTTTTAATCTTTGTTAAAACAAAAAGGACAAATGAAAAACAAAAAAAAGTTTGGTATATAAAGTCAAACGCATATATTTTTTAATTTTTTTTTAATTTTTTAAGTTTTTTAATTTTAGAAAATTTTAGGAAATTTAGGAAAGTTTTAGGAAATTTTTAATTTTTTTTCTTTCGAATATAGGAATTTTTTGGATATTTCCTCTAATTTTACCAGTAGTAATCAAGATAAACTTTGTAATCTTGAGTAAGTTTAAATCAACATTAAGATTGAAAGTTATTATAACAATACATTTCATTAGCTTAAAGTATCATTTAAAAAACTAAAACTTAAATGTAGAGAATAATTTTTATGCAAAACACAATGAATATTAAAATTTGAATCTTAAAATTTGAGTAGAGAAAATACTAGCACAACCATTAAGTGGTTTGTGAACACTGATAGGTCACAAGTTAAGTGCTATGAAGAAGTTCAAAATAAGTTATGTGTTCCCCATGCTTAGTTGTAATCACCTATGGTTCTCCATGCCTTAACTACTTGTTACATTCTTTAGTTAAATGAGTTGCCTATCTATTATCTATGCATGAGCGGCGAGTTATCCATGCATCACTTATAGGTTATTTTTGTATATCTTTTTATAATTTTTTATTTCGAATTTTGAACGACAACCATAAAATCAATCTGGATAATACACTTGTCTCATCCTCCTTCAATCTAGGAAAAGCATAAATGGTAGTCCACCCCAAATTCTAAGATATAAACACCTATCGGTGTAAACATTTATGCAACACACAGCCACAAATATGATCTGAATTAAATTTTGACAACCAAAGTAATTTAAGAAATGCTAGTGTGAATGGGAAGAGTGATGTTTCATTTACCTAAATACTTCAAACGAGGCAATTCAAGTTAACTTAAATGTGTAGAACCAGATAGAAGCATAGGTCGAAATGCATAGAAGAATGATATTTCAAATGAGTTGACCTATAAGGTGTTTGCATTCCAAACAAATTTGAAAGCAATTTTAGTATGTCTTTTCTTTTCAAAATACAAAAAATAAAAATGAAAGCAAGTCTCTACATATGTCCTCACGTTTCGATATATATACATGTTTACCTGTCAGGTAAATCATCGTCCTTGACATTTACACACTTTATCTTCATAGTTTACACAAGCTATATATACAAGCCTTCACTTTGGGAGGGAGCAAAGCTCAACAGGGTCGAGCCAGGGTTTTGTTACAAAAGTTCAGTGAGTATAAAGATTTAAAGATTATTTTACGAGTCCAGTTTGAAAATCTAGTTTTATTGCTCTGTTATACACACTTGTTTTCCCATTTCACGTGACTATGGATCCAACTTCTTACAAAAAAAAAAAAAAAAAACCTGTTCCTTTCTATTCATAGAATGAATCAAAGAGAACAAAAGTATACAGAGATGAATGCCAACAATGAGAATACAGTTGTTTCAAAGTGATTCATATCAATCCCTAAGTATCTGCACTAAATCAAACTAGATAAACTATGCAATCCCACTAATAAACGGTTCAAAGGATTACAATCTTAATTTAGTAAAAACATGGGAGCACCACATCCCAAAGGAAAAACAAAAAAAAGTCCAAAAAGGAGAGCCCATGCATTCAGATCTGATATCTTCTGATGTCTAAAAATAAGAACCATGGTTAGAAAAAACAAAAAAGTAAAAGAAACTAACCAACCTAACAAGTATTCGAACAAAGATTAAAAAAACCTGATAGGTTTCCCTACAGGAGATAGTCGACCTGTGCTGCTCCTCCATATGCATAACTCCATCATCTTACATTAAATATTTCTTGGACAGTGTGTCATCCTCATCATTATAATGCCTAGAATTATGCTAGAAGGTGATGAACTCAAATTTCTCCTCTAGAATAATTTATGATCCCACGCTTCCAATGCTCAAGCATCGTCACTTGTAATAGTGTTTTCCTATTGACCCAGTTAAAAATGGTTTTGGAATCTCCATCCACTTGAATGCTTTTACAACCTTTATGGAGTGAAAAGTACATCAAACCCCAAAGAGCGATCAGTTCATCTTGGGTGTTTGATCCTTGACCACAACCCAATATGATAAGAAACTAATGATCCAGGTTTATCTTCAGAGCCATTCCCACCCCACAAATGCCATCTTGAGACGCTCCATCGAAAAAAGCAATCAGAATGTGATCTTGAAAGGATGGATGGTAGCAATCCCGAAAAGGATTATTACGAATCTTCTTATGTATTCCATCATAGAGAGTACCAACAAAGGAAACCACCTTCAATATTTTGAAAGGTAAATTCTCAAAAACAATGTAATCTCTGAATATCCAAAAGCCCCAAATAAAAAAGATAGGAAGAAGTGAAAACAATGAACCCTTCAATTCCAATAAAAAGAACCCCAATTCCACAAAGGACTGATTCCAAGTATAAAAAATATGGAGGGAACATGTAAGAACATTTGGTGAAGTGCTTGGGATTAACACATTACCCATTATGAAAGTCAACGTTTCAAACCTTAATCACGGTTCATCATTAGTACAATGAGTCAAGGTAAGGGATAGCATTTCCAGAGCATTAATATTCATTTGTGCTTTGTTTGTTGAGAGAATAATAAACCCAAGATGTTGGCCAAAAACCTAACCCTAAGTGTAGTTTGTTTGTTTAGTGTTTTGTTATTCAATTGATTTTATAATTAATTTAATTATTAAATTAAATTATAGCTATATATTTAGTTGCTATAACTATATAATGTAATAATAATAGTTTTAGATTTTAATTTTTAGGTTTTTAGTTTTGGATATTTCTAATGTTTATAATATTTTAATATTTAATAATTGTTTATTAGAATTTTTTTTTTTACTATATTTTGTTACATAGTAATTTATTAATAATTAATTAATAAGTAAATTAATAACATTTTTAACAATAATTAATAAATTACACTTATTTGCTAAGTTGAATGAATTAATAAAACCCATAGACTTTGAAAGAATGAATTAAAAATGTAGAGAGAACACCATCATTCATAGGTTCACCGTCATCAACCATCCCCTTCGAAACGAGCATAATGAAAGAGCGTTCTGTAACCTGAGCCTAACATTAATCCGAAATGAGATTAAAAGAACCCGTTACGAGCTGGACAAACTCTCTAGGAAAGCATTAAAACTTCATTTAAAACTCGACAACATCATAAGGTTGGACCTCTGGGCTCTCGTGGATGCCTGCACAGTGCTCAAGGCTGAAAGGAAAGGGGTCTCCGTCAAATAAAAACAAGTGAGGAAGCTTGGTAAGTTGTTGAAGCAATAACCAACAGCTGAGAGCCGCACAGCAGGACAAATAAATACTGATACGAATGACATCCACGCATCATAAACCGTGCACTAGACAACCACGCAGTTAGCATCCACGAAGGAGCAGACACCACAAACAACAGAACAGGCACCATAAATGAAACAACTAATAATAAGGTAGTAAATTTATCCCACCACACCCTGAGCAGAGAAGAGTTGAATGTTCTACAAAAAGGAATGGGGTTCAACATTGCTCCAAGATCAATTCCAAAGGAAAATATAATCTGCGCAATAGAGGACAACATCAAGACACTAGATGACACAGATAAGGAATTGATCAGACAAGACTATGTGACAATCCTGACGAAGGCCAAACCCCCCCTGAACCAACATAGACATGAATGAATTAGCTGCGCTAAAGAAATTGAGGGATAATGATAACCTGATTATCCTTAGAGCGGACAAAGGAGGTGCAACAGTGTTAATGAACAAACATGATTATGAGGATAAGATGCTAGAACATCTCAATTTTAGTGGCAGTTACAAGAAACTTAACAAGAACCCCATTTTAAAAATAATAAAAGAAGTAAAAAAGGTCATCAACCAATCAAAATTAGATGATAGAACAAATAAGAGACTCTATCCAGTCAGGGAAGTCACCCCAAGAATTTATGGCTTACCTAAGATACACAAAGACGGAGTTTTCTTAAGACCCATTGTCAATACAATTGGCTCACCCACTTATGAACTTGCCAAGTATGTAGCCAAGCTCTTAGGCCCTCTGGTTGGGAATACCGACTCTTACATTAAAGACTCCAATGACTTTGTCAAAATTATAAAAGAAGAGAAGTTAGAAAAAAAGGAATGCCTTATTAGTTTTGATGTTGTCCAACTTTTCACAAGGATCCCTCTTGATGAAGCTATCCTAATCATTAATGATATTATAGATCCTCAGACAGCTAAGTTAACAGAGGTTTGCCTTAGGTCAACCTTCTTCAGTTTTAGAGGAAACTTTTATGAACAAACTAGTGGTGTAGCCATGGGATCCCCTCTTCCCCCCATAGTTGCAAATCTCTTTATGGAAAACTTCGAGAGGAAGGCCCTTAACTCATATCATTTAAAACCAACCATATGGAAAAGATTTGTTGATGATAGAAACGTAAGATGGCCACATGGCATGGAGGAACTTAACAAATTCCTTGAACACCTTAACAACCAGTCTAGTGAGATAAAATTCACAATGGAATTGGAGGACAATGGCAGTATTCCTTTTCTTGATGTCCTCATTTCTAGAAAAGACGATGAGACTCATGGACATCGAGTCTACAGGAAGAAAACCCATACAGAAAGTTATCTCCATGCAAGTTCACACCATCCACCCTCTCAAAAGCTAGGTGTACTCAACACTTTAGCTACTAGGGATATAAGAATATCCGACAAAGAGCATGTTGAACAAAAAAAAGACGACCTCTCCAAGATCTTTCAAAACATTGGTTATAGGAAGAAAGACATTAGAAGGGATATAGTTAAGGCAGAACACACATCTAGATCCCATAATCGACCAGACACTTTAAAAGCCTACCTCCCTTACATCGAAGGAGTCACGGATAAAATTAAAAGAGTCCTAAAGAAAAAGAATATTTCAACCTCATTTAAACCAACCATGACCATTAGGAGTAAAATTAGACCTGTCAAAGATCCCATAGACCAAATGCAATGCCAAGGTGTTTACAATAGCTCCATGTTCCTGTGGAGATTGCTACATTGGTGAGACAGGGCGCTCCTTCCGGGTTAGAATGAAGGAACATGAGGCAGACATCCGAAATGGAAGAACCCGCACCTCTGCATTAGACGAACACTCCATCAACACTAGACACCACATATGCCTAGAAAACACAGAAATTCTCGCAAAGGAAAACCATTACTTCAAACGAAAAATTAGAGAGGCCTTAGAGATAGCCAAACACCCTAATAACCTAAATAGAGACGGCGGCCTTGAGATTAGCAATACCTGGCTTCTCCTCATCAAAAAAGATTAATCTCATAATAATTTCATAATCTCTTAAAATAAAATAAAATAAATTAAAAGTTTTAAAAGATATTATTAGAAAAGTAAAAATTAGCATCATTAACATCTTTAACATATGATAAAAATTTATATTTTTAATATAAAGTTAATATTAAAATTTTTATTTTGTTTCTTAATACTCATTGACATCATCGACATATGACATAGAAATATGTATGTATATGTATAAACAAATATTGATGTTGATAATTTGATTATAAACATAATTAAAATACATAAAGTTTTAATATTATAAATTATTTTATTTTTATTAATAATTATATTGAAAATAACATTTTTAATTCATTCTTTGAAAGTCTATGGGTTTTATTAATTCATTCAACTTAGAAAATAAGTGTAATTTATTAATTATTGTTAAAAATGTTATTAATTTACTAATTAAATAATTAATTATTAATAAATTACTATGTAACAAAATATAATAATTTTTTTTTTAATAAACAATTATTAAATATTAAAATATTATAAACATTAGAAATATCCAAAACTAAAAACCTAAAAATTAAAATCTAAAACTGTTATTATTACATTATATAGTTATAGCAACTAAATATATAGCTATAATTTAATTTAATAATTAAATTAATTAAAAAATCAATTGAATTACAAAACACTAAACAAACAAACTACACTTAGGGTTAGGTTTTTGGCCGACATCTTGGGTTTGTTATTCTCTCAACAAACAAAACACAAATGAATATTAATGGTCTGGAAATGCTATCCCTTACCTTGACTCATTGTCCTGATGATGAATCGTGATTAAGGTTCGAAACGTCGACTTTCATAATGGGTACTGCGTTAATCCCAAGCACTTTACCAAACCCTCAATGCTGAAATCTACGAGATGTAAGAACATTATAGAATTGTTCCATGATGGCACAATTTATGAATAGATGATCCACACTCTCAATGTTGTTTTTACACAACGGGTAGTAGAAAGGACCATGCCAACCCTGCTTGTCTAAATTGTCACTAGTCAGAATTTTATTCTCCAACACAAGACAAATAAAGAACTTAATCTTCAGGGGTATGTCCCAATCCCATAATTTCTGGTGCCACCATTTTTGAGTAAAATTGATCCTTGTACAAGAAATGGATTCATATGCCGAGCTTGCTATAACCTACCTAGAAGATAAATTCCATGACGACTGTAGTATATTAGCTGTATTAGAGAGCTTGATTTCGTTGGAGCGAATATTGGAGGTGAAGTTATCCCATTCATTCATAAAGACTTGAATTAACTAAAGATCATTTGCAAAGATCCAATAATGGGATGCATTCTGTGTATCCAAGCGAGAGACAACCCGATATAAGAATTGAATCCCTTTTGATTTGAGCGCATTGATCAGTCCAGGAGATAAAATATAAAATCCGTCAGCACCTATAAAAGGGTTAGTGCCAATTTTTACCTACCTTCCATCCCCTACTCGTCAGGCTAAAAATTGCACAAATCTGGAAAAGCTTCGACCATTGCACACCAAATATTTGAGGGAACAAAACCTTTCTTGTTATATTTTCATATCCAATCTAGCAATGAATTTTTCTTTGATGATGTCATTCCATAAACCTGCTCCAATCAATTCTCTCCATAAACTCTTCAAAGCAAGTGATTTCCCAAACCACTGGAGGTTTTTGATACCACACCCTCCAAGTGACTTTGGGGCCGAAATATGATTCCACTTGACTGTTGAGATATTGTAACTTCTAAAAATATTATATCTGTACTTTATTATTCCAGAGATGTTTCATTCCTCCATGGAGACCCTATTGTATATCCGGAGATGTTTATTCCTATGAGAGAATGTGGTAACTAGGGTTATTAGATCTCCCATGTGGGGTCGGCCCTAAGTTACTTGTTTAGGGGTTATTAGACTCTCTTAGGAGAGGTTGGCCCAGTTAGGGTGAAAAGTCAGTTAGAAGATGAGTATAAGTAGAGGAGGTGTGTTCCTCACTCATCACTCATTCACTCACTTGTGTATTTCGCATAGGAGGAGAAGGAGCTCTTGTTTGGGGACTACATCTTTGTATTGGTTGATTATCTATATTGAGGAAAACTTTGCTGGGTTTTCTACCCCATGAGGGTTTCCCAGGGTAAATATTTGTCTATCTTGTGATTGTGTGTCTTTCAGTGATCTTTCTTGTCAATTTAGGCTAAACTTAACATGGTATCAGAGCTAGCCTAAATAGGAAATCTTTCACAAGGTGAAAATACCTCTCTCTCCTCCTCTGGTGAAAATAAGGGTTTCAGCAAAAGTTGAAATTTTTGGATTCTTAGAGCATGGCTGGATGCTCCTCCTAAAAATAGAAATTATGAGCCCTAGATCGAACTTTTTGAGTGGGTAGAACCCCGGGATTTGTCAAACCCTAGTTTGAATTCTGGACTAGAAAACCAGAAAAACTGCGCACCTGTGCACCAGCAAACCAAAAATTCTATTGTAGATCCAAAAGTTGCTGATTAGATTTGAAGGGTGAAAAGTTGAATTTTCCAGAAGCAGAGTACACCAGTCATCTCAATTCAATCAAGCAAATCTCTTGGTAAGTTTTATTCTATCTTTTGAGAAACTTCAATTTCTGTGACCTCCTATATAAGATGGCTCCAAGTACTAAGCTTAAAGACAGGCTAGAGGGTATAGAGATTTTCCGTGCATGGAAATATAGGATTGGTATCATTCTTGAAGAGAATGATCTTGCCCAATATATCAAAGATGAGGTTGCAGAACCTACGGAAGATGAAGCCAAAGAAAAGTATAAGAAGGACTTGATTAGGGCAAAGAGAATCATTGCTGATTCTATCAAGGACCACTTGATTCCCCAAGTGGAATCCAAGAAGACCCCAAAGGAGATGTATGATGCACTAGGCAGAATGTATGAAGGAAGGAACATCAATAGAAAGATGAATTTGAGAACTCAATTGACGAATACCAAAATGAATAAAGGAGAATCTATTCAAGATTATTTCACAATGGTCTCCCAGTTCAAGGAGCAACTAGAAGCCATTGGAGACACCCTTGATGAAGATGAACTAGTCATGACTGCACTCAATGGTCTCACTAGACCTTGGGATTCATTCATCCAAACCATGTGTGCAAGAAAAGAAAGTATGAAGTTTGATGTGGTATGGGAGTATTGCATTCAAGAAGAGGCTAGGGTATCCAATACTCAGGACAGATAATGGTGGAGAATACACTTCAAAGGATTTTGAAGTATTTTGTAAAGAAGCTGGAATCAAGAGGGAACTAACCACTCCCTACAATACTCAACAAAATGGTGTTGCGGAGAGAAAGAATAGAACCATTATGGAAGCAGTAAAGACAATGATACATGATCAAGACCTACCTATATATCTATGGGATGAAGCAGCCAGGACAACAGTCTATGTGCATAATAGACTATCTCATAGTGCTCTTGATTTCAAGACCCCATAAGAAGTGTTCACAGGGAAGAAGCCTGAGGTAAGTCACCTCAAGATATTTGGATGCCCAGTATACATTCACATTCCAAAAGAAAAGAGAACCAAGCTGGATCCTTATGGGAAGAAGGGAATATTTGTTGGATATTGTGAAGCATCCAAAGCACTCAGAATATATATCCCAGGATTCCATCATATGGAGATAAGTAGGGATGTGACATTTGATGAAGAGGAAACTCTCAAGAGATCTAGGAAGTGCCAGTATGAAGAAGTATATGAGGAAGTTGCACCTCCCAGAATTACAGAAGCTGCACCCATGCCTGAAGTTATAACACCTTAAGATCATGACATGATGGAACCTCAAGAACCCCCTGCCATAAACATATCAAGAAAGAGAAAGCCAACATGGGCAAGAGACATTATACAAGGAGCAGAAAAGTATGGAGCTCCTGAAGGCTCCACTAGAGTGAGCAAGAAACCAAAGACATTCTCTAGCTATATGGCTTTGATGTGTGATCTTGTAGATCAAGAACCCACTAATTATGAAGAAGCATCTCAGAAGAAAGAGTGGGTGGAGGAAATGACAGAGGAGTACCAGTCAATAATGAAGAATGATGTTTGGGATATAGTTCCCAAACCAAAGGACAAGAGTGTGGTATCCTCCAAATGGATATACAAGATAAAGCATGCTGCGAATGGTAGCATTGAAAAGTATAAGGCAAGGTTTGTGGCTAGAAGATTCTATCAAAAAGAAGGAATCGACTATGAAGAGACATTTGCACCAGTTGCAAGGTACACTTCCATTAGAACCATCATGGCACTTCCATCCATGATGAAGTGGGAATTACACCAGATGGATGTGAAGACAGCTTTCCTGAATGGTGTGATTTAGGAGGAAGTGTACATAGAACAACCACAAGGACTTGAGGTTGAAGATAGAAGAACCCACGTATGCAAACTAAAGAAGGCTTTGTATGGGTTGAAACAAGGTCCCGGAGCTTGGTATGGAAGAATTGACAGTTTCTTGACAAGCTTGGGCTTTACCAAAAGTAAAGTTGATCCTAATATTTATTTCAAAGTTATGGATGATGAACCTATCATATTATTTCTATATGTGGATGATCTATTTCTGATTGGAAATAAGAAACAGATTATAGAGTGCAAGAAGAAGCTCTCCGCATAATTTGAAATGAAAGATCTTAGATTGATGCATTACTTCCTAGGTTTGGAAGTATGGCAAGGCCCAGAAGCAATCTTTCTCAACCAGAGAAAGTATACGGTAGAAATCTTGAAAAAATTTGATATGTTGGAATGCAAAGCCATGGACACACCCATGGATTCCAACTTAAAGCTGTTAGCTGATGACTCATTAGAATTAGTATATGACTCTGTATAGACAGATTATTGGGTTATTGATGTATCTGAAAAATACTAGGCCAAGTATATGCTTTCCTGTGAACACCTTGAGTCAGTATCTTGTAGAACCTAGACGTGTTCACCTGACTGCGGCAAAGCATGTGATGAGGTACCTAAAAGGTACGATAGACTTTGGTCTATGTTATCTTGGAGATCATGACTTCAGATTGTATGGCTACACAGATGTTGATTGGGTAGGTAGTGTATCAGATAGGAAGAGCACATCGGGAGGATGTTATTGTCTGGGATCTGCCATGATCTCGTGGTTTAGCAGGAAGCAAGCTAGTGTGGCTCTCAGCACAGCTGAAGTAGAATATATTTCTACTTGCTCTGCTAGTTGTGAAGCGATATGGATTCAGAAGTTGTTATCAGGATTATTTGACTTAGAGATGGACCCCACTGTGATCCTGTGTGACAACCAGAGTTGTATCAAGATGACAGAGAATCTAGTATTCCATGATAAGTCAAAGCACATAGAGATCCTATATTTTTATATACAAGATATGGTGCAGGAAGGAGCTATCAAGCTCGAGTATGTGAGCACTGATGAACAAGTTGCTGATATATTGATTGACCAAACCTTTGTCTCGAGTAAAGTTTGAGTATCCGAGACCAGCTTGGTGTAGTTCAGAAGGACCCTCCTCGAAAGGGGGAGTGATATGGTCATTGATGATGAGATTTCCTACATCGACGGTAAGGTCGATGATGTGGATACCTGTATCGTTGAGAATACTAATGAAGTAGAGGTCGAAATGCATAGAAGAATGATATTTCAAATGAGTTGACCTATAAGTGTTGATGTATATGTAACTTCGTAATGTTTTTCACCCTTGTATGCTGTATTCCTATAGAGATGTTATTATTCCTATATATGGAAGTGTTTGTATTCCTATAGAGATGTTATTATTCCTCTATACGGAAGTGTCATCATTTATATTGTAAGTGTCGTAACTTATATTTGATGGGTTATTAGACCACCTTGATGGGGTCGGCCCTGTATGAGTCATGTGGGTAAATGGGTTATTAGACCACCAAGTGTGGGGTCAGCCCAGATTAAGTTAACCATGGGTTATTAGGCTAAGCTAGACAAGTCGACCCCATTAGTTTATTGGGAAGGACAAGACAAGTATAAATAGAGACCGGGAGATCTCTATTTGATCACTCCTTACTCACTTCTATCTCTCTCAGAAAGTGGTGCACTTGTGAGGAGGAGGATCATCTACTAGGAGAAGAATATATCTTGTACTTTGATTGTACTTTGGTTGTATCATTGCTCTATCTATCGCTGAGGAAGTTGCGGGGCTTTTCACCTTCTTGGTTTTCCCCAATGAAACTCTGTGTCTCTTGTGTGCTTGCATTATTGTGTCCATGATTGATATGCTGTAGATATGCTGTACATGTTATTCTCTCAGTTAAGATCCTAGATCAGATTGAAATTTCTGAAAAACTAACATGGTATCAGAGCTAGCCTGAAAGAAGGCATGGTATGGCATGTATGACACTTGTTGCACTTGCGATGCTAGGGCTTGATATAGAAAAAACCAATCATCGTAGAACTTTCACTATAAATCCATTTTGGCAAGGTTTCAGGATCTGAAACTCTTACAGGTTGAAGATAAGATCCCCATGTACCTTGTCCGAAGCACAACTTCTAATTCGTTGTACTTTGTGTTTTATGATTTGTACAGTCTAGGGTTTTTGCCTCTTCCAGATCAAAGTCATAAACAGGTGACCTAAGAAAAAAGGTCATAACTTGGGCTAGAAAGCTCCAAATGAAATTTCATAAAACGTGATAGGTAGGGCACAAACTGTGCTTTCACAGGCTGAAGGGTCAGAGGACGAAAGTGAACCAGTGACACGTGGAACTCCGTACAAGTTTGATCTCTTGTTTTATCCCATAAACAGGTCACGTTGCGACAAGTGGCATAACTCTCTCTCAGAGAATCCAATTGAGGTCAGACCTGTGGGGTTCGAAAGATGACAGATCGAGATACCACAGGTAGAAGTTTCAGACTTTGTGGATTCATAGTTTTGGAGTTACACTAGAAACAATCAGGTGCATATTTCTATCAAAACAAAATTGGATTTTGAGCACCTTCATTCATGGCTCCGGGAATTAGGGTTTCGAAGAAAGTTCGTATTTTTGTAAACGGAGACCACGGCTGAATGGTACTCATCAAAATCAAAATTTAGAGACTAAGATCAAATTTTTTGGTTGGGTAGAAGGCTGGGCTTGATCAAACCCTAGTTCGGGACTTTGATCGGAAAAGTGGAAAATTAGGGCTTCTGCAAAAGTTGGAATTTTTTAAGTCTGTGACCAGGGCTGGAAGCTCCTCAGAAAAATCAAAGTTTAGAGCTTTGGATCGAAACTTTTAGTTGGGCAAAAGGGTGGGATTTATCAAACCCTATTTCAGGATCCTGTCCAGAAGATCCAGAAGTTTCAAAGGCAATTTTGAGGGGTGAAACTTTGCAGTTTTCAAATTCTGAGTATACCAGGTTGATCAGATCATCAAGGCACATCTTTCTATCCTTTCAGAAGTTTGAATTTTTAGGGTTTCCCTAACAAACCCTAATCCAGCTCCAGATCCAGTTTCTGCAAATCAAGTGGATTGGGTTAATCCTAGAAGAAAATGGATTGGTCACCTGCATAAGTGAAGAAGTTCCAGTTTCAGAGGGAGATAAGGCTAAGGTCTTACATAGGAAGATTACAAGCAATCTCAACAGGTATGACTTATCCAGGTCTGTTTCGAGATCTGTTCATTATTAAGTTTATGGTATGTTTGTCCTCATTAAGGTTAGTACAATCTTGATTAACTTTAGACTTGTCATATCACCTTAATAAAATTATGAATGCACGTTAGAAGATATTCATTGATTAGAGTTTTGACACTTATGATTGTACTAATGCATCATGGTGTTGTATGAGGTTGATGTTGTCCGCTAACATGAAAGGTACATCAAGAAAGACAAATCATGTTCTAGTTCAAGAACATATGACCATGGTGACATGAAGACAAAGATTCATCCATTGTCATGGATGACATAGAATATCTACTTACGAGGTATGTATAACTTGGTTCTATAATGATCAACTTATGAGATATGCAGGTTACTAGCACAAGTCATTTAAGAGAACAATAAGACATCATGTGGGTATGTTAGACATAACAAACTAACATATTAATCTAGGTATGTTTTTCCTATATCAAGTTAGAATCCTACCTTGTGTTAGGATCTTATACTGTTGTATTGTTGATAATGATTGTTCATGAAGTTAGAAATGTAAGTAACAAGGTTTTATGCATATTATGTCTCTTACCTTGATTGATGATATGACTAACCAGAAAAGTCCTTTGGTCAAATATGAATATGCATGAGTAAGAGAAGTCTTCCCTAAAACATTGAATGGTAATGCTTATTATCTGTGTTTGAAATGATCATGACTATACATGTTTAAGATTATTGTGTTTTGATAGTATTGAAATTATACTAATGAATGTATGATTATGTATGAGATCTAAATGGTAACACAATGGTGATACTAGTAAGCATGCATAGTGATCAAGGATGGATATAAGTTCAAGGACAGGTAATCCACGAAGAAAAGATCAAGAGGGAGCACACTCCAGTAGTTTCTGCAAGGATTAAGATATTCATAGGGAGTCGACCACTTCTCACAATCCACATTAGAATGGAGTTGTAGAAAGGAAACAAAGACTGAGAGGGATTCCACCCTACAACCAAACAAAGATAAGTATTGTTATCTCCCCAAATAAATTTTTCAAGTTGATCAATTTTAGATGATAAGATTTCATTTGAAAATTCATTTCTAAATTTCTTAAGGCTCATTGTTGATAGCTTTATGCATGTAATAAAGTTTGAAAAGCATTAGATTGGGTTTTCAGTTCAAAAATTTCAAAAGACAGGTTTCGGTAGCTAAGCGCTTATTTAAAACGGTTCCTAAGCTACCGAAAGCTCTGCTTTCGGCAGCTTAAACGAAATTTTCAAGGCTCTCCTAGCTATCGAAAGTGAAATTTTGAAATGAAAGCAGATTAGATAAGAAGATACCCATGCACCCAGCATTGACAGTGAAAGAGGTGTCAAAGATCGTGTAAAGAAGCAAAGGGCCATCCACGAATATTCACCGTTGGTACTCAGCAGGTCTAAGAAATTTCTTTGATAAACTAATTCCAATGACAACGCAGATTTCAGGAGTAGATGATGGAGAAGGAGAAATCACTTGGTCACGCTCTACATGATCTTTTCACAAATAAACCATCAATGGTTCATTAGCTACTGAAAACCCAGCTTTCGGCAGCTTACAGAATGGAAGACAAAACTCTTCAGCTACCGAAAGGGAAAGGCACATGTCAGGTATCATGGAACAGTTTCGGTGGCTTAGGCGGACAAGGAAATGGTTCATTATCTACCAAAAAGAGAGCTTTCGATAGCTTATAGATTCGGATTTTGGCTTGCCTAGCTACTGAAAGCTAAAAAATTGGACAGAATGTTACCATTATTGCATAGATTTGATTTTTTCTAATCCAAACAGCTCAAGGGTGGTTTATAATGTTATATAATGATTAAAGGCATCATGATCAAGGTTCTGTTCCATATTTAAAGGTGCCAGCAAGGTGGAGAAGATGAAGGATATTTACTGAAATTGATGGCGTTTTTACTGTGAAAGGTCATCATTTTCAAATGAAGTTTCTGAGCGACTGGAGGATCATTTTTCAAAATGCCTAGAGTTTTTCCTCCCTAACATGTCAGAGAAAAATAACCTCTCTCATTTTTCCTACAGGTGTCACATATTGGGAGAATCGAATCCGACACTGAGCCCCAATTTTTGGATCCCAGAATCTGCCTGTTTGACACATGTTTTTGAAATGCAGATCTCAGGCAAACCAAAACGAGTTTCAAAGATCTGAGAGAGGTTTTTTCTCACAATAGATCAATGCATAATAACCTCTTTCATTTTATACAAAGGTGTCACATAGCTGGAGAACTGAACCCATCTCTGAGCCTCTTTTCCAGTAGTTTCAGCAAAAGTGGCGTTTTTACTGTGCAGAGTCATCATTTTCAAATGATGATTCTGAGCGACTGGAGAATCATTCTGCAAAACGATTGGAGGTTTGTCTTCCTAACATTTCAGAGAAAAATAAACTCTCGCAGGTTTCCTACAGGTGTCACATATTGGGAGAATAGAATGCATCTCTGAGCCCCATTTTTCAGCAGTCTGGCCAATTAAAAATGATTTTCCTGGTTTGTTGAAAAATGGTTTTGGATTTTCCATCTGGAGTAAATTCGACCCAGCTTCTTAGGATCTGGGGAGAGTTTGTAAAGGCTATAAATCCCAGAACTCATGTAGAACAAGGGTTGGATTTTGGATTTCTACTATGCTGCTACTGTAAATAGAGAACTTTTCTTAATATATTAAACTTGCAGCTTCTTTCATTGATGTGATTAGATTTCTTCTCTCTTATCTATTTATGCTGATGAGTTGAATGAAGTTATCTGTCGGTGATTATCTAATCCATAAGTGACTATCATCTCACTATCTGATTATTTGGAAAAGGATCATAAGTTGTTATACTAGTTTCTAGACCCATCATACTTATTGTTTTATATGTGTATGATCTGGTTTAGGTGATTAGTTTTTGTTCTACTTGATACACAACCTGTCTGATTGCATCTCTCGAAGGCCTGGTAGTGTTTGATATCCCTAGATAGCCTTGAATACACAGTCCAGTTAGTTAGATATTCATCTCGATCGAACCCCACACTCATTATTGAGTGAACCATTACAAGAATAGTTAAGTTACTAGGCTCATTCCCTTCACAGTCAGGGAAAGACTTCTGGAGTGATAACAAAATGGAGTCATTGCCGGGGAGAGGAGATTGACGCTATTTTCCCTGGGAGAACGACATAGATCCAACTTTTGATGGCAGACAAAGGGAGGACAAAGAATTGACTGTATCATCTGCCTAGCGACTCCACGATTAAAGACTCCACTTGTGAGGACCGGTTGACAGAAGATGAAGAGACTAAATTTTAAATCCAGGTATCAGTTCATTAGTCTTCTTCATGAACTTTTGTTGTTCTTTATCAGCTCTTTCATGCTTTTCCCTTCACATATAAAGAGGATTATCTTCTGTTTTGTTTATTCCGATGATCCTCAACCTACCTTCGTATACCCATTTTTGAAAGAGGAAGGTTTGCAGCCTCCTTGTGTGGTTGATATTAATTCCATATCTTTACCTCATCCTATTCCTAAAGAAGAGTTCTGCATTCAAATTCCTTCTAAATTTGAGCATCCGTGTAACCTTGAGGAAATCAAAACTGATTCAAAACCCATGCAGAGCTCAGCACTTGTTGCCATAACCTTTGAACCTTGTCAACAAATTGCTATCCATCATGATCAGCCCACGGCCTTTCAAATCAAAATCAGGATGAAGATGTTTAAGCCATTAAAACTGTCCTCTCGTCTTCATCCTTATCCTCTTGACTGTTATGAATATCTCCCTTGGTTTTTTGGAGAGAATCAAGCTTTAGCTGAAAGGAACTTGGAATCTTTTGAATATTTATTGACCATTTTCAGATTGTTCATGAGGATGTAATCATGAGATTTTTCTCTAAATCATTGATCAGAGATGCTGCTATATGGTTCAAAAGTTTAAGAGCTAACTCCATTGGCTCTTGGATAGAATTCACTAATGTTTTTATGAAACATTGGGGCGAACATAAATCATTAGATTCTTACCTTGCTGATTTCCATGCTTTGAAGAGAGAATAGAATGAAACTTTGTCTACTTTCAATCAGCTATTTTGCAGCATCTATCATGGCATGCCATCGCAGATCAAGCCCACAGAGACAACTACCATGATATATTATGTGATAGGACTGCATTCAAAATTTTCCTTTCTTATGCTAGAAAGAAGGTCTTCATCTCTAAGGAGCTTGTTTGAATATGCTCAAGAGGTGGAGGAGAACATCCATGCTTCTAGAAAGATCCGAGAGCAGATTGACTTTGAAGACCTGCACACACAAAAGAAAACGAACTGTGAGTATGGCTCATATTTTGAACAGGAAGATTATGAAAGTAACAAGTCTGAAGCAGGTTTGGAACAACAGCAAAAAGAATGTCACTACATTTGAGGTTTAGAGAAAGAAAGCAGTGAGTATGAAGCAGAGTTGGAACAACAACAAATACGTGAGCTCACTTCAGATTCAGAATCAGATTCTTCATTGTTTGCAGAGTACTCCCGGGACAAGTATGACTCTGAATTTTATGATCAGTTTGAAAACCAGGATGAGCCTATGATAATTGATGATTGTATAGGCAATTATATGTTTTCAACTGATATTTATGCATATGATGTAAACCCTATTTTATTATCCTCTCGTGAGCACTATTCTCAAAAAGAAACTTTAACGATTGATGATCAATATCGGATCATAAGAGAGCAAGAAGGTCAACGATTTTCTGGTAGAGAAGCAGTCATTGAAGCGCAACAGTTTCCTGAAGATCAGCAAGCTTATGATTTCAGTTTCAAAGATCCAGTGTCAGCAATCATGGACTTATACTTTTCAGAGAACCTCAAGAATTCAGACTTCCTTAGCTTGCCTTTGTTTATGGGTAAGTATGTTTTCCTGAATGAGTTCTTATCACTGTTGTTGCATTTCAAACATCAGCTACTAATCAATGATAAAGATGAGATTTCTTCAGTTTTAAAGTTGCTTGGATGGCTTTTATGGAAGTCAGCATTTACTTAACCAAATTGCAGAGTTGGTTAGAGTAGTATAGGGTAGGAAATAAGCTCACCTCCTGAGCATTTCTTTCTTTAGTTTGCAGCAATAGCAGTCAGCTTTTGTGAATAGAGATAGCTCTTGAAAATTTTTCAAAGATCGGTTGCACATGCCAAATGACTCCATAGCCCAATGGTAAAGGCTACAGGTTTGCAGAGGACCAACTACACAAGCCATATGACTCCATAGCCCAAGGGTAAAGGCGACTGGAGCTACTGGGTTCTTGGAACCTCACAGGGAGGTTTCCATCCCCGAGTAGGAGCCAGATGTTATCTCCCCAAATAAATTTGTCGAGTTGATCAATTTTAGATGATAGGATTTCATTTGAAAATTCATTTCTAAATTTCTTAAGGATTATTGTTGATAGCTTTATGCATGTAATAAAGTTTGAAAAGCATTAGATTGGGTTTTCAGTTCAAAAATTTCAAAAGACAGGTTTTGGTAGCTAAGCGCTTATTTAAAACGGTTCCTAAGCTACTGAAAGCTCTGCTTTCGACAGCTTAAACGAAATTTTCAGGGCTCTCCTAGCTACCGAAAGTGAAATTTTGAAATGAAAGCAGATAAGATAAGAAGATACCCATGCACCCAGCATTGATAGTGAAAGAGGTGTCAAAGATCGTGTAAAGAAGCAAAGGGCCATCCACGAATATTCACCGTTTGTACTCAGCAGGTCTAATAAATTTCTTTGATAAACTGATTCCAATGACAACACAGATTTCAGGAGTAGATGATGGAGAAGGAGAAATCACTTGGTCATGCTCTGCATGATATTTTGACAAATAAACCATCAATGGTTCATTAGCTACCGAAAACCCAGCTTTCAGCAGCTTACAGAATGGAAGACAAAACTCTTCAGCTACTGAAAGGTAAAGGCACATGTCAGGTATCATGGAACAGTTTCAGTGGCTTAGGTGGACAAGGTGATGGTTCGTTAGCTACCGAAAACAGAGCTTTCGATAGCTTATAGATTCGTACTTTGGCTTGCCTAGCTACCAAAAGCTAAAAAATTGGACAGAATGTTACCATTTTTGGACAGATTTTATTTTTACTAATCCAAACAGCTCAAGGGTAGTTTATAATGTTATATAATGATTAAAGGCATCATGATCAAGGTTTTGTTCCATATTTCAAGGTGCCATCAAGGTAGAGAAGATGAAGGATATTTACTGAAATTGATGGCGTTTTTACTGTGAAAGGTCATCATTTTCAAATGACGTTTCTGAGCGACTGGAGGATCATTTTTCAAAACACCCAAAGGTTTTTCTCCCTGACATGTCATAGAAAAATAAACTCTCTCATTTTTCCTACAGGTGTCACAGATTGGGAGAATCAAATCCGTCACTGAGCCCCAATTTTTGGATCCCAGAATCTTCCTGTTTGACACATGTTTTTGAAATGCAGATCTCGGGAAAACCAAAATGAGTTTCAAAGATCTGAGAGAGTTTTTTGCTCAAAACAGATCAATGCACAATAACCTCTTTCATTTTATACATAGGTGTCACATAGCTGGAGAACTAAACCCCTCTCTGAGCCTCTTGTTTAGCAGTTTCAGCAAAAGTGGCATTTTTACTGTGCAGAGTCATCATTTTCAAATGATGATTCTGAGCGACTGGAGAATCATTCTACAAAACGATCATATTTTTTTCTTCCTAACACATCAGAGAACAATAACCTCTCTCAGTTTTCCTACAGGTGTCACATATTGGGATAATCGAATGCATATGTGAGCCCCATTTTTCAGCAGTCTAGCAAATTAAAAATGATTTTCCTGGTTTGTTGAAAAATGGTTTTGGATTTTCCATTTGGAGTAAATTCGACCCAGCTTCTTAGGATCTGGGGAGAGGTTGTAAAGGCTATAAATCCCAGAACTCATGTAGAACAAAGGTTGGATTTTGGAGTTCTACTATGCTGCTACTATAAACAGAGACTTTTTCTTAATATATTAAACTTGCAGCTTCTTTCATTGATATGATCAGATTTCTTCTCTCTTATCTATTTATGCTTATGAGTTGAATGAAGTTCTCTATATGTGCTTATCTAATCCGTAAGTGATTGTCATCTCACTATCTTAATATTTGGCAAAGGATCATAAGTTGTTATACTAGTTTCTAGACCCATCATACTTATTGTTTTATATGTGTATGATCTGGTTTAGGTGATTAGTTTCTGTTCTACTTGATACACAACCTGTCTGATTGCATCTCTCAAAGGCTTGGTAGTGTTTGATATCCCTATAAAACCTTGAATACACAATCCAATTAGATAGATATTCATCTCGATCCAACCCCACACTCATTATAGTGAACCATTACAAGAATAGTTAAGTTACCAGGCTCATTCCCTTCACAGTCAGGGAAAGACTCCTGGAGTGATAACAAGTATTTGAATTGACATTTCTTGCATGCTTGTTTGTTTAAATAATATTGTTCAAAGATGTATATGCTTATGTTCCTAGACTTAGGGTGTGTATTATGCATATTAGAATAATTGCATTAATGAACAATATACTACTAATATGCATGTGATGTGTAAGTGGCCTATGGCACTGTACAATATTCCATTGCTACTTATCTAGAATGAAACCTCTTTGCTGACATGTTGGGAGTTGTGCACGCTCTTAACAATGTTCTCGTAGAGATTGGAAGGCATTTAGAAAGTTACGGGATATGGATAAATGTTGTATTGAAGCATTGGCTAAGATAATTGCATGACTGTATGACATAATTATTTATGTGTAAGAATTTGTTCTGAAAACTATGAGATGTTTTCTAATCATGCAATTTAACTTGTTTTGTAGGAAAGATTGTATACCATCACCTACAAAAGAAGAACTACAACATTTGTTCAACAACAAAGTTATCTATTGAAGATATTGAAGTTCCTAGGATTCGGGAAGAATGCCATGATCAAGGAGTACCAGTCAATCATGAAGAATGATGTTTGGGATGTAGTCCCAAGACCGGATGGGAAGTCTGTTGTGACTTCCAAGTGGATCTATAAGATCAAGCATGCTACAGATGGTAGCATAGAAAAATACAAAGCGAGTGATGAAGTGGAAGATACACCAGATGGATGTCAAGACAACTTTCTTAAATGGTGTAGTCGAGGAGGAAGTGTATGTGGAGCAACCACTTGGTTTTGAGACATATGATGGGAAGTCATATATGTGCATAACTTGGTATGGTAGATAAGCTTTATATCCAGTTTGGGCTTTACCAAGAGTAAAGCGGATTCCAACCTTTACTACAAGGTTGAGGAAGGAAATCCAGTGATACTACTTTTGTATGTAGATGACCTGTTTGTTACAGGTTAGGATAGATTGATTGCCGACACGCAGCGGAAGCTTGCTCCGAGAGGTTTTCACCTAGTTGCTGTAAAGCATATTCTGAGGTACCTGAAGGGTACGGTTGATTACGGGTTCAAGTATGATGCGAATCAAAATTTTAACCTGCAGGGTTATGTTGATTCAGATTGGGCAAGCAGTGCTACAGATAGGAAGAGCACATCTGGGTGTTGCTTCAGTATGGGATCAAGTGTGATATCTTGGTTTAGCAGGAAGTAGTCCTGCGTAGCACTGAGTACAGCTGAAGCAGAATATGTTGCAGCTTGTTCGGTCGGTTGTGAGGCAGTATGGCTCCGAAAGCTACTGTCTGAGTTATTTGATCTCCTGTTGGAGGCTACTGGTATCTTTTGTGAAAACCAGAGGTCTGTGAAGCTGTATGAGAACCCGGTGTTCCATGATAGGTCGAAGCACATTGAGATAAAATATCACTATATCAGGGATATGGTGCAAAGAGGAGCAGTGAAGCTCCTGTATGTTGCAACAGATGAGTAGGTTGCAGATGTGCTGACGAAGCCACTAGCCATAGTGAAGTTCGAGTACTTCAGAGAGAGGCTTGGTTTTCTTTAGATTGATGACACTTCGAGGAAGAAGTGATGGACACATTCTGAAGCCATTCCAAGCATGGTGGTAGGAGGATCCTCCCATGGCTGTCGATGTAAGCGTTGTGTGATGAGCATCAGGACAATGCTCCAGTTACTTCTTTGGATATGATCAGTTAGATCATGTATGTGATATGCATCAGGTGGATGCATGATCTGTATCAAGTGGATACATTGTATGATCAGGTGGATCATGTATGTGATATGCATCAGGTGGATGCATGATATGTATCAGGTCAATACATCATATGATCAGGATGATCATGTGTGATGAGTATCAAGACGATGCTCTGGATGACTTGCATCAGGACGATCCAGAGATGATGATTAGGATGATCATGGACATCAGGATGATGTATGATGAGTATTAGGTTAATACTTTATGGCCGTGGACAGGTTGTGCAGATAAGCATATAATAGCGCCTTGGGAGATTTGCAGATGCTATTGCTAGGTTTTTTCGCTGGCATATAATAGCTCCTTGGGAGATCTGGCAAATGCTCTTTCGAGGTTTTGCTTGGAGGGACATATAATAGCACCCTGGGAGATTTGCAGATGCTCTTGCTAGGTTTTTTTGTTGGCATATAATAGCTCCCTGGGAGATCTGGCAAATGCTCTTGCTAGGTTTTGTCCATGGCAGATAATTTCTCCCTGGGAGATATTGCAGGTTGTGATGGGCACGTAATCAGTCCTGAGATGCTCTTGCTAGGTTTTGCTTGGTAGCATATAATGTATCCCTGGGAGATCTTGCAGGTTGTGCTGGGCACGTAATCAGTCCTGAGATGCGCTTACTAGGTTTTGCTTGGTCACATGTAATAGCTCCCTGGGAGATCTGATAGGTTGAGCAGTGTGCTCGTAATCAGTTCTGGGATGCTCTTGCTAGGTTTTGTTGACGCACGTAATAAGTCCTGAGTATTCCACAGTGTGGCCAGTGATGATGAAGACCTGCATGTGGTGGGACTACATCCAGTATGAAAAAGGATTAGCTCTGTAGAACTTCCTATGATGAGTAGATTCAGAGATTGATTGAGATAGCAGCAGTCGTGACGATGACGATGATTCGAGGATGATGATTTGCTGATGATGATCCAGAGAAGAAGACTTGTGCTAGTAGATCTGTGTCGAGAAATACCTTCCTATTTAAGAGGGAGTGTTGATGTATATGTAACTTCGGAATGTATTTCACCCATGTATGTTGTATTCCTATAGAGATGTTATTATTCCTCTATAAGGAAGTGTTTGTATTCCTATAGAGATATTATTATTCCTCTATATGGAAGTGTCCTCATTTATATTGTAAGTGTCGTAAATTATATTTGATGGGTTATTAGACCACCTTGATGGGGTCGGTCCTATATGAGTCATGTGGGTAAATGGGTTATTAGACCACCTAGTGTGGGGTCGGCCCGGATTAAGTTAACCATGGGTTATTAGGCTAAGCTAGACAAGTCAGACCCATTAGTTTATTGGGAAAGACATGACAAGTATAAATAGAGATTGGGAGATCTCTATTTGATCACTCGTTACTCACTTCTATATGTCTCAGAAAGTGGCGCACTTGTAAGGAGGAGGATCATCTGCTAGGAGAATACTATCTCTTGTACTTTGGTTGTATCATTGCTCTATCTATCTCTGAGGAAGTTGTGGGGTTTTCCACCTTCTTGGTTTTCCCCGGTGAAACTCTATGTCTATTGTGTGCTTGCATTATTGTGTCCATGATTGATATGTTGTAGATATGTTGTACATGTTATTCTCTCAGTTAAGATCCTAGATCCGATTGAAATTTCTGAAAAACTAACAATAAGGTGTTTGCATTCCAAACAAATTTGAAAGCAATTTTAGTATGTCTTTTCTTTTCAAAATACAAAAAAGAATTTGAAAGCAACTCTCTACATATGTCCTCATGTTTCAAAATATATACATGTTTATCTGTCAGGTAAATCATCATCCTTGACATTTACACACTTTACCTTGACAGTTTACACAAGCTATAAATACAAGCCTTCACTTTGGGAGGGAGCAAAGTTCCACATGAAAGATTTGTAGTGGCTGAGCCAGGGTTTTGTTACAAAATTTCAGTGAGTATAAAGCTTTCAATATTATTTTACGAGTCCAGTTTGAAAATCTAGTTGTATTGCTCTCTTATACACGCTTGTTTCCCCATTTCATGTGACTATGGATCCAACTTCTTCTTACTACAGAAAAAAAAAAAACTTGTTCCTTGCTATTTATAGAATGAATCAAAGAGAACAAAATTATATAGTGATGAATGCCAACAATGAGCATACAGCTGGTTCAAAGTGATTCATATCAATCCCTAAGTATATGCACTAAATCAAACTAGATAAACTATGCAATCCCATTAATAAACAGTTCAAAGGATTTCAATCTTAATTTAGTAAAAACATGGGAGCACCACATCCCAAAGGAGAAACAAAAAAATGTCCATTAAAGGAGAGCCCATGCAATCAGATATGATATCTTGTCATGTCTAAAAATAAGAACCATGGCTAGAAAAAACATAAACGTAAAAGAAACTAACCAACCTAACAAGTCTTTGAACAAAGATTAAAAGACATGATAGGTTTCCCTACAGGAGATAGTCGACCTGTGCTGCTCCTCCATATGCATAACTCCATCATCTTCCATTAAAGAAGTTTTGGACAGTGTGTCATCCTCCTCATTATACTGCCTAGAATTATGTTGGAAGGAGATGAACTCAAATTTCTCCTTCAGAATAATTTATGATCCCGCACTTCCATTGCTCAAGCACCGTCACTTGTAAAAGGTTTTTCCTATTGACCCAGTTAACAATGGTTTGGGAATCTCCAATCACTTGAATGATTTTACAAACTTTATGGATTGAAAAGTACATCAAACCACAAAAAGCGATCAATTCATCCCGGGTGTTTGATCCTTGACCACAACCCAATCAGATAAGAAACTGATGATCCGAGTTTATCTTCAAAACCATTCCCACCCCACAAATGCCATCTTGAGATGCTCCATCGAAAAAAGCAATCAGAATGTGATCTTGAAAGGATGGATGGTAGCAATCCCGAAGAGGATTATTAGGAATCTTCTTATGTATTCCAGCACAGAGAGTACCAACAAAGGAAACCGCCTTCAAGACTTTGAAAGGTAAATTCTCAAAAAGATTGTAATATTTGAATCTCCAAATGCCCCAAATAAAGAAGATAGGCAGAAGTGAAAATGTTGAGCCCTTCAATTCTGATAAAAAAAGCCCCAATTCCACAAAGGATGGATTCCAAGTATAAAAAATATGGAGGGAGCATGTAAGAAAATTCCAGGATTGTTGCATGATGGCACAATATATGAATATATGATCCACACTCTCAATGTTGTTATTACACAATGGGTAGTAGAAAGGACCATGAAAACCCTGCTTGTATAAATTGTCACCGGTCATAATTTTATTCTCCAACACAAGCCAGATAAAGCACTTAATCTTCAGGGGATGTACCAATCCCATAATTTATGGTGCCACCATTTCTGAGTATAATTGATCATTGTACAATAAATGGCTTCATATGTTGAGCTCGCTATAACCTACCCAGAAGATAAATTCCACGACGATTGTAGTATATCAACTGTACTAGAGAGCTTGGTGTCGTTGGGGCGAATATTGGAGGTGAATTTATCCCATTCATTCTTAAAGACCTAAATTAACTGAAGATATTTTGTAGAGAGACAATAATGAGACGTGTTATGTGTATCCAAGCGAGGGACAACCCGATATAACAATTGAATCCCTTTTGATTTGAGTGCATCGATCAGTCCAGGAGATAAAATATAAAATATGTCAGCACTTATAAAAGGGTTAGTGCCAATTTTTACCTAATTTCCATCCCCTACTTTCTAGGCTAACCAATTTCCCAAATATGAAAAAGCTTCGACCATTGCACACCAAATATTTGAGGGAACAAAACCTTTCTTGTTATATTTTCTTATCCAATCGAGTAACAAATTTTTCTTAAGATACTTTTCTTTGATGATGTCGCTCCATAAACCCGCTCCAATCAAATCTCTCCATAAACTCTTCAAAGCAAGTGCTTTCCCAAACCACTGGATGTTTTTGATACCCCACCCTCCAAGTGACTTTGGGGCTGAAATCTGAATCCACTTGACAAGATGCAAGCCTTGTGCATCCCTTTTCCGATCCAAAGAAAATGAAAAAATAGCTTTCTGATCAATTCCAGAATGGATGAGGGCCCCTTTGTTAAAGATAACCAATAAACAAGATTATTTACCAAAATAAAGTTCAGTAAGTTAAGACGACCACCCAATGACAACCATTTGAAGCTCTAATGATTAATACGATTTCCAATTTTTTGTATTAGCCATTTCCAGTCTTCAACACAATAATTGTTGGGTTTTAAGAAGTATCCTAGATACTTAAAGCCTTGTACAAGGGATAAACCGATCAAGGAAGAATATGATGGATCTGATCAATAATACCATCATCTGTGTCATTCTTGTAAAGATTGGACTTCTCTCGATTGATATCCATTCCCGACGCTTTGCAAAACTGACCAATAATTCCTTTATAAGTTAACCATTCCTCAACCTCTTCCTGGCCAAATAAGAGGAAGTCATCGACAAAAAAAAATGGGTGATACATTGACTAGTGGAAATTTTGATTCCTCTGACACGTCCTTCTCTTTTTGCATGACCAATAAGACCGTTGAATCCTTTGACCACAAAAATAAATAATAAGGGTGACAAGGGTAATCCTTGTCTTAAGCCCCAAGACCCTTTAAATAATTTAGAAGGTGATCCATTGATAAGCACATAGAAGTTGACTGAAGAAACACAAACTATGATCCACTAAATAGATTTGAAGTTTAACCCAATCTGAGCTAGAACCAGCTTCAGATAAGTCCAATCGACCTTATCATAAGCCTTTACAAGATCCAACTCATAATAGTTTCTCGCATATTCTTAGTCTTAATAGAGTGAATAGTCTCATATGCTGCACTAATGTTTGGGTAAATAGGGTACTCCCAAAAGACCAAACATTTAGAGCAACCACTTCACACAAACAAATCATAGATCAATACATCGATGTTTTGACGTGGTTAAAACCCTCTAGAGGGAAATAGTCCACGCCCCCGGCCAAACAGCTTCTACAGAGCAATTTATTATGCAAAAGAAAGAAAGTTACAAATGAGCTTCTCATAATCGATCAACTAGCCAATGACCCTCCATGATCTTTAAATAGAGATCATGGACCAATCATGTGTTAAGCCATGGATCAAGGGTAGGTATGATCTAAGAGAAGTTGAACTGTCGGATCACTCTATGTCTAGAACATATCATGACCGTTGGATTACATATTTACAAATGCATACTGATGCATATTAAAGAAACATACTTTACCTAATGGATATATTACACAAGTTGATCTTAACTAACTCCTAAGTGTCTAAATATCCTAACATCCCCCCTCAAGAAAAACTTGGGATAGGATTGAAGGATTTACAAAAGTGAAACTATTAGGAGAAGGAAGGAGGCAATAGAGCCTATCCCCCCTTAATGACAAATTCCTGAACTCCTAAAATAGATCGAAGTTTAGAAAAATTTGCTTCTGTAAGAGACTTGGTGAAGATGTCTGCAACTTGATCATCTGTAGGGAAAAAGAGCACTTCAAGAACATGATCATGAATAAGATTTATGATGAAGTGCATATGTATCTCAATGTGTTTGCTGCGTTGATGTAGAACTAGATATTTGGCGATCTTGATGGCACTTTGATTGTCGCACCAAAGTGGAGTAGGTTGTTGGTGCTCGAATCCAAACTCTGAAAGGATCTGTCGAAGCCATAAAGCTTCATGACTGGCATTAACTGCGGCTTGATATTCTGCCTCTGCTGAAGAAAGAGCAAGAGCTTGTTGTTTTTTGCAAGCCCAAGTGACAAGTCCAGATCCCAGACTGAAAACATAACCTGCAATAGACTTTCGATCATCAGGATCGCCAACTCAATCTGAATCAGTGAAACCAACCAACAAAGGTTTCCCCCCTGTACTGTAATGAATCCCAAACTGAATTGTACCTCGAATATATCGAAGTATTCTTTTAGCTGCTTTCCAGTGAATTTCATGAGGTGTTTGCATATAACAAGCAACATGACCAATGACAAAGGAAAGGTCGGGATGGGAATGAGTCAAGTATAAGAGACTATCACCAAGCTGATGATACAAGGTGGCATCTACTTCAGGTGAAGTACAAGTGGCAGAAAGTTTGACTCCAGACTGGAAGGGAGAAGGGGCTGGTTTACAATCTTCCATGTGAAAGCGACGAAGAAGGTCACAGGCATACTTAGACTGAGAAAGAAAGATTCCTTCTTTGGTTTGCAGGACTTGGAGACCAAGAAAATAATGCAAATGTCCTAAGTCTAACATTTCAAAATTTTGCTTAAGACTGGATTTCACATGGTTTATAAACTTAGGGTCACTACCAGTAACAATAAGGTCATCAAAATATAGAACAAGTATGATGAGATCGTTTCCTATTTTCTTGGTATAGACGTTGGGGTTAGAATGGCATCTAAAAAAACCGGGTGTCGAGTAGAAAGTTATCCATTTTGTCATACCAAGCTCTAGGAGCTTGCTTAAGGCCATATAAGGATTTATTAAGGTGACAGACAAGGCTAGAGTTATTCTGAACATATCCAGGAGGTTGTTCCATGTAAATTTCCTCCTGTAAATCACCATATAAGAATGCAGACTTGACATCCATTTGATGGTCTTCCCAATTATGTAAGGCTGCAAGGGAAAGAACAAGGTGGATGGAGTTCATTTTTGTGACAGGAGCAAAGGTTTCATTGTAGTCAATCCCTTCAACTTGAGAAAAAGCTTTGGCAACTAACCTTGCCTTAAGTCTTTCAACACTTACATCTGATGCATACTTAGTTCTATAGACCCATTTACATATGACAATTTTTCTTCCTTTTGGAAGAGGTACAAGATCCCAAGTATTGTTCGCCATTAAGGAACAATTTTCTCTATCCATAGCTGCACCCCAATCTGGATTTCCTGAAGCTTCTGCAAAAGTTTTTGGATCATGATTCTCAGAAACTTGAGCCAAAAGAGAAGAGGCTCGCTGAAACTAAGAACGTGTTTGACGTGTGAAAATCCTCACAACAGATCTAAGAGATGATGTATAACTCACAAGAGTAATTATGATTAAGCAGGAAAATAGAAGAAGAGTGAACAATACAGTATAATGAGCAACAGAATAATATGGTACAGTAGAACTCGGATAGAATCAATAATACTTCACACACACTAATTAATTAATCACAGTATGGACAAATAAATAGTACAATGGTAGAGAGGATTCGAATGCCTAAGGTGGCAATTCGAATTAGCCTCTCAAAGTGATCATAAGATCAATAGAGTGTCATCAGAGCACAACTAGGTGTCCTCATGATCATCGGAGCACAACTGGAAGTCTTCATCATCATCAGTGGAGTCATCAATGCTCAAGTAACTGTCAACCATCAGTCAAACTAACTCTGGTAGGTGTAACTGAGTGTAACTTAATGTAACTAAGTGTAACTGACTGTAACTGAGTGTAACTGACTGTAACTGAGTGTGACTGAGTGACAACTGGACTGGTAGGTGAAGAAGGGCGAGTTTCTCCCTAAAATCAAGGAAGAAGGGCGCATTAAGCAACTAGAGGGCTAAAACTGAATAGTGAGAAGCTCCTAGGGGCTGGCTAACTGAGGGCTAGCTGCTGGACTGATGACTAGGATGCATGCAAAATACATGCAAACCCTAGAATGCATGCAAACCCTAAAGGTGCATGCATGACTGAAAATGTCAATGATCAAAATACTGGTGGGACTAGGATGGAGTATAGGAATATCCTAACACCCCCCTTAATCCATCCTGGGCCCTGGTAACTAAGACCAAAGGTCACCCAATACAATGAATAATAACAATTAATAAACCAAGGAAGTGGGAAAATTTCATGGGAAACATACCCCCTCCTCAAAAAATAGACTGTAAGGCACACATAAAAATAAATGTTCCAAACTCAAGAATGTGTGATGCTTGGTCATATGTCTGGAGGTACCTTCTTCTTGGAAAGAAGTGGATCATTCTCAAAAGGCATGTGCTTGTACTTGCTCTTCAAATCGAATGTGATGAGAACAAATCCAATAGTATGAGAATGATCCTTGAACCTGTGATTCGAATCAGCTGAGGTAGGATCAAATCTATGAAAGTGCATATAGTCTTTTGTCTTCTCCTTTGAACCACCATGGGTGAGATTATGCCAAAAATAACTATTACATGTTTGCTTGAAATCAAAATCAGATTTAAGACTTTCAAAATAGTTTCTTGAGATCTCCTTTGAACCAGCAGGGGTGAGATCAAAACTATCATATGCATGAGAAATTATCCCAAGCAGTAATTGCTTAGAATCCAAATTAGATCCAAGACTTGAATCATGGTTTCTTGAGATCTTCTTTGAACCATGAGAGGTGAGATCAAAACCAGTAGATGCATGAGAAATTATCCCAAGCGAATGGTAATGGCCATATTCTTCAATGACCTTCTGAAAGCATGGAATTATGATCATATAGTAGTATAAAAGAGGAGACAGCTGGAGAGGAGCGATTGCATTACCTTCAAAAGCTGTTTTGACCTCCGAAATAATCATGTGATCATGATGCAAACCAACAGACTCTGGTGCAAGAGAGGATTTAGGACCTTCTGCAATATCTAGAGTGTGAGCTGGCACAGAAAGAGAAGAAAGTTTGAGCATGAGTGGAGAATCTGCAAGTTCTTTGTCAACAACTTCAATATGAGATGATACTGGTTCATGATCTGAGAGACCATTAAGGGGAGTGAATGCATCACTTTGCTTGCTTTGGAATGGGTTAGGACCAAGTCCTTCATTCTTTCTGCCAAAATTTTCATCCAGGTGAGCCCATAACTCTTTTGGAGTCCATAACTCTCTTAGAGTTTCAACACCATCATGGTATTTGAATTTGAATCTTTGGTATGCACACAAGGCAAGCATCATTGTTCCAAAGGCCATGTCACCTTTATTCAACCAGTCAATATTCTCTTCAGAGGATTCGAACTCTCTTTCAAAATAACAATCAAAGAGATCATGGCTCTTCAAATATGCTATCATTCTTGGTTTCCATTCATCATAGTTGAATGGAGAAAGAAGAGGGATTCCTTCTAAATATGAATCCATTGAAGTTGTAGAAGACCTACAAAAACAATAGAGAATAACTGCAACTGCTACTGCTGCAAAAATGCAGAAACTGCTGCACTCGAAATCTTGGTAATAACCTGCAAAAAACTCTCAAGAATGGAGATAAACAATACTCTCAACATGCTCTGATACCATGTGAAAATCCTCACAGCAGATCTAAGAGATGATGTATAACTCACAAGAGTAATTATGATTAAGCAGGAAAATAGAAGAAGAGTGAACAATACAGTATAATGAGCAACAGAATAATATGGTACAGTAGAACTCGGATAGAAGCAATAATACTTCACACACACTAATTAATTAATCACAGTATGGACAAATAAATAGTACAATGGTAGAGAGGATTCGAATGCCTAAGGTGGCAATTCGAATTAGCCTCTCAAAGTGATCATAAGATCAATAGAGTGTCATCGGAGCACAACTAGGTGTCCTCATGATCATCGGAGCACAATTGGAAGTCTTCATCATCATCAGTGGAGTCATCAATGCTCAAGTAACTATCAACCATCAGTCAAACTAACTCTGGTAGGTGTAACTGAGTGTAACTCAATGTAACTGACTGTAACTGACTGTAACTGAGTGTAACTGACTGTAACTGACTGTAACTGAGTGTGACTGAGTGACAACTGGATAGGTAGGTGAAGAAGGGCGAGTTGCTCCCTAAAATCAAGGAAGAAGGGCGCATTAAGCACCTGGAGGGCTAAAACTGAATAGTGAGAAGCTCCTAGGGGCTTGCTAACTGAGGGCTAGGTGCTGGACTGATGACTGGAATGCATGAAAAATGCATGCAAACCCTAGAATGCATGCAAACCCTAAAGGTGCAAGCATGACTGAAAATGCAAATGATCAAAATACTGGTGGGACTAGGATGGAGTATAGGAATATCCTAACACGACATTGATCTCTAGGATCACCGACAAGATCACCAGCTGCTTCACATGTTGAATAGACCCATCAAGGAAGCACTTGTGCTGGTGCAACTGGAGGAACATGAGAAGTCAGAGGTGGATTTTCATCCTCACTGTCATCATCATAAATTGGAGTTGGAAATCTGTCAAGGAAGTTGGAAATAGAAGAAGGCATAATCGCCAACTCAGGCTCGCAGGCTAGAGATGGCACAACTACCGAGTTAGGCTCACAGGCCAAGAGATTTTCAGCAAATTTAACATCCCTTCTAATGATTATATCATGAGAATGTGGTTGAAGAAGTTTATTGCTGGTTGTGGAGCCAGATATTCTAGTCTCATAGATGATATTGTCTTAGCCGTGCACCCCGGAGGACTGTACACCCATTCTGCATTTTTAGGGGTTGATGTATTAGGTTTTATGCATTGTAAAGATCTCTAAGAATAGGAGAGAGACTGTGAGACAATGAAGAGGAAGTGCAGCGGCTGTGCTGCAAGTTGTATCCCTTCACCTTGCTAGACGGTAATAATAATAAGGACTGGAAAATTCAGTGTGGACGTAGCCCAAGTTGGGTGAACCATGATATATCTGTGTCTCTCTTGTAATGTGTATGTGTGATTATATTTTCATTTCTGTTTGTTTTTATTGCTCTGCAATCCCGTTTTTCTAACAATTGTTATCAGAGCCAAAGGTCTATTTGGTAGATAAACCCACAGGAAGCTAGGGTTTCTGGTTCGAGTAGGAGCAATGGTGGAAGAAGGAAAGTTTAAGGTCGAGAAGTTTAACGGCCAAAAATTCCAGTTATGGAAGATGCAAATGGAGGACTATCTGTACCAGAAGGATCTATTCCTACCGTTGGGAGGAAGAGCAAAGTAGCCGGCGGCTATGAAGGATGATGAATGGGAGGTTCTTGACAGAAAGGCTCTGGGAACAATACGGATGAGCCTGGCTTTGTTGGTGGCTTTCAATATTTCAAAAGAAATGACAATGGAGGGGTTGATGAGCACATTGGGTAAGCTGTATGAAAAATCATCGGCCTCCAACAAGGTATTTCTAACGAAGCATTTATTTAATATGAAGATGTCTAAAGGTGGATCTGTTACTGATCATTTAAATGAGTTTAATACGGTTACAAATCAACTAAGTTCTGTAAGTGTGAACTTTGATGATGAGGTTAGGGATCTTCTAATCTTGTGTTCATTGCCAGAAAGCTGGAATAGCTTGGTCATGGCTATAAGTAACTCTGTCTTTGGTTAAAACACCTTGAAATTTGATGATGTTATTGGTGTTATTCTTAGCGAGGAAATGCGAAGAAAAAGTACAGGTGAGACATCAGGTAATGTGTTGACCATGGAGACCAGGGGAAGACAAAAAGAGAGAGGAAAGAGCCAAGGTAATCATGGGAAGTCTAAAATGGGCAGATCCAAGTCCATACTGGGAAAGATAGAGTGCTGGAACTGTGGAAAGAAAGGACATATGAAGAAAGACTACAGATCTCTAAAGAAGAAAGGAGATACAGAGAAGGAAACTACCCAGGAAGCAAATGTAGCAGGTGATGTGTTACAAGATGCTTTGATTCTTGCATTAGATAATACTAGTGATGATTGGTTAGTAGATTCAGGGGCTTCATGTCATGCTACACCCCATAGGAAATACTTTCATGATTATGTTCCAGGATATTTTGGACATGTTTTATTGGGTGGTGATGAGCCATGTAAAATTGTTGGAATGGATAAGGTATGGATAAAAGTTAAGAATGGAACTGACTGGCTGTTAAAAGATGTTAGGCATATTCCTGCTATGAAAAGAAATCTGATCTCAATAGGGTAGTTGGGAGATGGCGGCTGTCTATCTACATTAGGAGAAAAGTGGTGGAATATCACTAAAGGATCAATGGTGATAGCAAAAGGAGACAGGGTAGGTATGTTGTATTTATGTCCTCATAATACTGACCATTCTATCTCTTTAGCTTCCATAGGAACAGATACAGCATTATGGCATCATAGGCTTGGCCACATGAGTGAGAAGGGGATGCTAATTTTCCACTCAAGGAAGTTGCTGCCAGATTTGAAGAAAGTAAGTTTGGAATTCTGTGAGAACTTTGTTTATGGAAAATAGAAAAGAGTCATATTTCTCAAGGTTTGAAAACAAAAGAAAAATGAAAAGTTAGAGCTAGTGCATACATATGTATGGGGACCAGCTCAGGAGAATCTCTTGGTGGCTCTCATTATTATGTTACATTCATTGATGATGCAACTAGAAAAACTTGGATTTATTGCATTAGACAGAAATTTGATGTGTTTGCTACTTTTAAGAAGTGGAAAGCTTTGGTTGAGAATGAGATAGGAAAAAGGTTGAAGTGTCTCAGATCTGATAATGGAGGTGAGTACTACGGCAAGGAGTTTGATAGTTATTGTTCATACCATGGGATTCATAGAGAGAAGACAATCCCAAGAACACCATAAGAAAATGGTGTGTCAGAAAGGATGAACAGAATGATCATGGAGCATGCAAGGTGTATGAGACTGCATGTAGGGTTGCCCTTACAGTTTTGGGCAGATGATGTAAATATTGTTGTTTATTTAATAAACAGAGGACCTTCAAGTGCTTTGGATGGTGGTATTCCAGAGGAGGCATGGACAGATAAAAAGGTAAACTACTCATTTCTGAGAACGTTGGGTTGTGAAGCATTTGTCCATATTGATAAAGAAAATAGAACAAAGCTTGAAGATAAATCCAAGAAATGTACCTTTATTGGATATGGGGTTGATGATTTTGGTTATCGTTTATGGGATTATGAAAATCACAAAATTATTAGAAGTAGAGATGTCATATTCAATCAAAAGGTCATGCATAAAGATCAGTTATAGGGAAAGAAACAGGAAAAGGAAAACACAGAATACACAGTACTTGATAAAATTCAAGAAAATGAAGTTCGAAAGGTGCTAGAAAATCAAGAACAACAACAAGTACCCGAAACTCCTGCAACTGCAAGAAGATCTACCAGGTTAAGTAGACTCCCTGAATGGTACTCTCCTTCAATGTATTATTTATTGATGACTGATTCTGGTGAACCAGAATGTTATGAAGAAGCAATGCAGGTGGAAACTAGAAAAAAGTGGGAGCAAGGCATGAATGAGGAGATAGACTCATTGGTAGGAAACCAAACTTGGGATTTGGTTCAGTTTCCTGTTGGTAAAAGAGCATTGCAGAACAAATGGATTTACAAGTTGAAGGAAGAAGAAAGAGGGAACAAGCGGTACAAGGTCAGACTTGTTGTAAAGGGATTTGCACAGAAGAAAGGTATTGATTTTGATGAAATATTTTCTCCTGTTGTTAAGATGACTTCAATTAGGACTATTTTAAGTCTAGTGGTAGTAGAAGATTTGCATCTTGAACAGTTAGATGTAAAAATAGCCTTTCTCCACGGGGATTTGGAGGAAGAGATATATATGTAGCAGCCACAAGGGTATGAGGTCAAAGGTAAGGAGAACTTGGTATGCAGGTTGAAAAAGAGTTTGTATGGCTTGAAGCAAGCTCCAAGGAAGTGGTATTTAAAATTTGACAGGTTTATGACAGAAAAAGGTTATAGTAGATGTCATTTTGACCACTGTGTTTATTTCAAGAAGCTAGACAATTAAAGATATATTATCTTGTTATTGTATGTGGATGACATGCTTGTTGCAAGGTCTAACATGCAGGATATAAATGTACTCAAAAGGAGGCTAGCTAATTCATTTGCAATGAAGGATTTGGGTGCTGCAAAGCAAATCGTTGGTACGAGAATAACGAGAGATAGGAAAAATTGCAAATTGACATTGTCTCAAAGTGAGTACATACAAAAGGTGTTGGAGAGGTTCAGAATGCATAATGCAAAATCAGTAAGTACACCTTTGGCCAGCCATTTCAGTCTAAGTACATAAATGTGTCCCAAGACACAGGAAGAGACTGATTACATGCCCAAGATTACCTATCAATCAGTAGTTGGAAGCTTTATGTATGCTATGGTGTGCACAAGACCAGATATTACACATGTAGTGGGAGTTGTGAGCAGATATATGAAGAATCTAGGTAAAGAACATTGGAAGGCAGTACAGTGTATTCTCAGGTATTTGAGAGGTACTACCACTGAGGCATTATGTTTTGGAGGTTCAGACACTGTTCTACAGGGATATGTTGATGTAGATATGGCAGGTGACAAGGATAGAAGGAGGAGCACCACAGGGTATGTGTTTACTGTAGCTGGAACGATAGTAAGCTGGATTTTGAAACTGCAGAAGGTTGTTGCACTTTCAATAATGGAAGCAGAGTATGTTTCCATTACAGAGGCTAGTAAAGAGGTGATTTGGTTGTAGAGGTTTATGGAGGAAGTGGGTAATAAGCAGAAGGATAGTAGGTTGTATAGTGACAGCCAGAGTGCCATTCATCTTGCAAAGAACTCAGCATTCCATTCCAGGACTAAACATATACAGCTCAAGTAGCATTTCATACGCTCTGTTCTGGAAGATGAACTATTGAAATTGGAAAAGATAAATACTAGCCAGAATCTTGTAGACATGTTCACAAAGGTAGTGACCAGAGAGAAATTGAGTTCTTGCTCGGTTTCAATTGGCCTTCTAGCATGAAGGTGAAGAGGAAAATTTTTCCAAGTCCAAGTCCAGCAAGTGCAGGAGTGGTGGAGTTGCTGTGATCAGTCTCCAAGTGGGAGATTGTTGGTTGTGGAGCCATATCTTCTAGTCTCATAGATGATATTGTCTTAGTCATGCACCCCGGAGGACTGTACACCCATTCTTCATTTTTAGGGGTTGATGTATTAGGTTTTATGCATTGTAAAGATCTCTAAGATCAGGAGAGATACTGTGAGATAGTGAAGAGAAAGTGCAACAGCTGTGTTGCAGGTTGTATCCCTTCACCTTGCTAGATGGTAATAACAATAAGGACTGGAAAATTCAGTGTGGACGTAGCCCAAGTTGGGTGAACCACGATATATCTGTGTCTCTCTTGTAATGTGTATGTGTGATTATATTTGCATTTCTGTTTATTGTTATTGCTCTGCGATCCTGTTTTTCTAATAGTCTATAACCTTTTACATCTTCAGGATATCCAACAAATATGCACTTTTCACTTTTAGGCTACAATGCTTTCCGTTTTTCATCCAGAATGTGAGCCTATGCTTCACTACCAAACACATGGAAGTGACTTACATCGAGTTTAGTTTTACTACAGGCTTCTTTTGGTGTGATACCTTGTAAATATTTAGTGGGGGTGCGATTAACTATGTAATTTGCACAATTTATGGCTTCATCCTAAAATTGAAGACTTAGTCCCTTAGATTGGATCATACAACTAGCCATTTCTTTTAAAGTGCGGTTCTTTCATTCAGCTACACCATTTTGTTGTGGTGTATATGGAACAGTGTGTTGTTGTTAGATTCCTTGTTCAGTGCAGAAAGTAGTGAACTTTTTGTTAACATATTCTCCTCCATTGTCGGATCTTAACTTAATAATTTGATGACCAGATTGTTTTTCAACAAGGGCCTTGTAGGCCAAGAACATGTTAAATACTTCGCTCTTAATTTTTAGGAAATAAACCCAAGTGCGTCTGGAGTAATCATCAATGAAAGTTAAGAAATATTTGAAACCAGAAAAGGGAGCAGATGGAAGAGGACCACACAAGTCATTATGCACAAGATCCAAGGGAACCGAGGCGTGCCAAGAGGCACGTTTGTCAAAACTGTCCCGATGATGTTTTCCGAGTACACAACCGGAACAAACACCATCCCTGCAAGATACCATTGGAAGAACTGTCACCATATTGTCTTTACATAGTTGTTGCAATGAGCGATAATTTAAGTGACCAAATCACTCATGCCAAAGTTTGCTCAAGTTATCACTATGAGCAACAAAAACTGAAGGAAAATGTGATAACCCAAAGTTGTTAAATTTGTACAACCTAGTAATATCATCAACAATTCCGATAGCTAGGACATGTTGAGGATCTTTAAAATCCTTGAAAACAACTTGGTGAGGTGTAAACGTCACAGTTTTACCTTCACCGGAATGAGTGATTTGATAGACTGATAACAAATTGCAGGAAATTCTCGTAACACATAGTACATCACTAAAATGACCATTATCTACTGGAAATGTTCCAGATCCTACAACACTTAGAGATCTATCATCACCAACAAATATTTGTTTGTTTTTACATTCATGCATAGTAGAAAAGATGGCTTGATCCTTAGCCATATGACAAGATGCTCCAGAATCAATGAGCCATTCACTTGAAGTAGAAGAAGAAGATGCAGTATAAGTATAACCAGAAGCACAAAGTGCATGTCCATGAGAGGTAGATTCTGAAGGTGAATCTAGGTTGATGTGGTGCTTCTTCATTGCTGCTTCCAAGGATGACATCTTCTTGAAACACTTAGATTCATCATGATTATATTTCCCATAATAGTTGCAATGACGCTCAGTCTTCTTTCCTTTTGGCTTGGATCCTTTGTCATTTTTTAAAGAAGGAGCTGACTGAGAGGGTTTGGGACCATTGTTTGACTTATTATTGCGAAAATTTTATTTCTTGGGAGGCTTGGACTTTTCTTTCTGTTGGGACAATATTGCTTTCCCAGATGTATTTGTGTTTCTAATCATCCCAAGATGGATGAGCTTATCTTTCTCTCTAATCAAGGAATCACAAAATGATTCAAGACTAGGCTCTTGATAGCTAGCTACATTCAAGGATTCTTTCATGGAGTAAAATGTAGATATAAAAACAGAATATGCAGGTCCAAGTTTTGAAAGAATATGATAAATGCATTGTTTGTCTTCCCTCTTAATCTTGCATTCTTCACATAAGAGTCTAAGAGTTTTGTACTTAGATAAATAATCTTGAATGCATTAAAAATCACTTGGATTTAAAGAAATCAACTCATTTTTCGAGTTGATGACCTCAAATTTCATTGTGTTTACCAAACACAGCTTCCAACTTTTCCCAAGCTGTATCAGGTTCATCAATTCTAAATATGTGGAATCGCAAATCAGTAGAGATTGACATCCCAATCAATCCACGAGCTTCATCACATCTATTTTCCCATTTTATTTTCTTATCATCATCAATGGGTTCTGTTTCTTTCCTTGAGGTAATTCTGAAAATTCCCCTACTTCGTAGAACATCCTCCATACAAGATTTCCATGAGAAATAGTTGGAATTGGTAAGTAGAATATCACAAGGGGAGGCCACATTGTAAATTAATGGATGTAAAAATAGAAACCAATAGTCTGTATGTGAAGAGTTCAAAAAAACAGGCGGTTTAAAAAAACAACACTGAAAACTGACTCCGTATGATGAAGTTATGCTTGATCAAGGAAAAAGTTGAAGATGTCCCCAATAGTGACGTGGTAGATAGAGAATGACCAACTAAAAAAGAACCGCTCTCTTCCCAAGATGAACCTTTGAAAATTACTTTACAAGAAAGTTGCTTTACGTGAATCACTTTTGTAAAATAAGTGATTTTCACTTTTACAATGATGTTACTTTAAATAGTGCAGCAAAAAAAATGGAACTTAAGTGACTCACTTCTTATTTTTAATTTAAGTGAGATGCACTTTTACAATAAAGTAACTTAAAAATAGAAATTGCATGCACCCTTTTTTAAAGGGTAACTTAATAAGACTTGAACTCAAGACCTATTAAGTAATAAAACAACTTTGAAAAAAGTGAGCTAATATTAAAAGGTACATAAAAGAAGGAAAAGAGGAAAGGGTTTTTTTTTTTACTCTTCTCTCTTAGTCTCCATGCTTGCTTCTTCTCCTGCAAATAACACCACAAACCGAAACAAAAAAACTTTTCCACACTTTTGGGGTTAGATCTCGTTAGCTTTCCCGGAAAGTCTACGTTTTCTCTCTGTTTTTGATTCGCCGTGATCACACAAAGTGCACGGCAAAGAGCATACGTAGCCGAGAAAAACCCTTTCCCTTTATGTTTCTGATTCGCCGTGATCGCACAAGGTGTACAAAAAATATCATACACAGACAAGGAAAGAAACAATCCGAAACAAAAAAATCTAATAATAAAAAACTGATAAAATATGAGATATTTTTGAAAATAATAAAAAACGTCACTGTAACATTATATTTTTGAAACAACCGGAAACCGTTTTCGATCAAACAAAAAGTATTTCCCAATAGAAACGACGCTCCGGATGCAATGGAACACCTCCCACAGCCCAAAAATGCATAGAAATTACAGAAAAAGATACCCTTTCAAGTTTCAGCAACACCCGTTCAAGATCTAGATCATAACCAGAAGCGACTCTTCATAAATGCTCTGATATCATGTTTGGGTACAAAGGTTACTCCCAAAAGACCGAACACCTAGAGAAACCACTTCACACAAATAGACCACAGATCGATACACCGATGTTTTGACGTGGTTAAAACCCTCTAGAAGGAAACAGTCCATGACCCTAGCCAAACAGCTTCTACGGAGCAGTTTATCATGCAAAAGAAAGAAAGCTACAAATGAGCTTCTCATAATCGATCAACTAGCCAATGACCCTCCATGCTCTTTAAATAGAGATCATGAACAAATCGGGTGTTAAGCCACATATCAAGGGTAGGTATGATCTAAGATAAGTTGAACCGTCAGATCACTCTATGTATAAACATATCGTGACCGTCGGATTAAATATTTACAAATGCATACTAAAGAAACACACTTTATCTAAAAGATATATTACACAAGATGATCTTAACTAACTCCTAAGTGTCTAAATATCCTAACAACTAATAGCGTCAAAAATCAACATTTGGTTCAAAAATCCAAACTGCTCCTTTGATATACATTTGTCCAACTTGGGCTTGAGCCTTCTAGCAATAAATTTCGCAATGATTTTCTATAGGAGATTGCATAAATCAATGGGGCGAAACTCATCAAAATTTGAAGGAGCAGAACATTTCAAAATTAAAGCAAGAAAGGTAGAGTTGATAGAACCTGGAACCACTCCTCTAACTCTGGTCTCTTTAATTAGGTCCAAGAGATGAGGTCCCAACAAGTCGAATAACTGTAGGTAAAATTCCACAGTGAAGCTGTATGGTCCAAGACTCTTGTCCTTGGCCATTCTCTTTGGTATTGGTTGTATTTCATCCATAGAAACGAGTCGACCCACCGCGATAGCTTCTTCTTGACTGAATAGCCTTTGCATATGCTGAGCCACCACGAGTTGTGTTTCTAAATCATTGCTTCCCAGATTGTGATAGATTATTGAAAAAATCCACTGCAGCAACTTCCATATTGACTTGATCATAAACCAACTAACCATCACTATTCCAAATCTGCCAAATAGAATTGATATTGCATCTATGAATGGAGAATTCATGGAAGAAATTAGTGTTGGAATCTCCCTTAGCAATCCAAATGGCTCTACGTCTAAGCCTACAAGAGTCAGAGTCAACCTTTTGAATTTTTTCCTTCATGGTGCTCAAACCATCCAATAAATTTTTTTGTGCCATGTTCAGTATGCCATTGAACTGTTTCGGAAAATATCATGTAACTCAAACTTGATCTATACCAAATCTTGTTTGTACAATTGAAATTTTTGTTTTGTCCAAACCTTAATATCACTTTTTAAAAACTTCAAAAAGGTTGGGAGTTTTAGAAGGCCATGCTTGCAGTTTAATAGGTTGAAAACCGACCATCTATCTCGGACCAGCTGAATAAAATCCTCATCTTCATGCCATGAATGATTATACTTGAATGGATATTTAATTTTGTAGGCATCCACTTACAGCTTTAATAAAATAGGCATATGGTCCGATAAGTCAAAGTCCACAATCCATGATTTGAATCTATCCACCCTCTCTATCCCATTTGCCAGGAACAATATGTCCAATATTTTAGCCACACCAGCTTCACCCAATCTTCCATCCCACAAGGTAGGAGACAACGGTAGAGAGGCCAAATCTACCAGCTTTTCCTCCAAGAAAAGATGATAAAACCAATTCGCTTATGGATCGATTCTAGAGTGTGATCCCTGAACTTCAGTAGCCGCCAATGTCAGATTTAAGTTCCCCCCCTAAAATAAGGGAAGGATCGTCAAGAATGCCACAACCATTTAACATGTTCCAAAATAATCTTCTGTCATCATATGGGCCATAAATTTGAGCTTCATATCTAAGTCTTTAATACGGCCTTCAAGTAAGATACAAGGACCGAGTACAAAAGGCTCAGGGGAGACTCTGGGCGGATTCCATGCTATCAAAAGTCCTCTGGATTGCCAAAAATATCAACAGCACAACAATCCCATTCAAAAAGAATAGAAAGAACAACCTCAACAAATTTATAACTAAATACCATTATCTCTTGTAGATGAATGATATCAGGACTAACAAGTTAAAACAAACGTTTCAGGGCTAAATGTTTAGGAGGGCCAACCACTCCACTAATATTGAAGGAGAGGATAAACATTAAGAAACCTAAGGCAAGGCTTCCATTGCTCTAAGTGGCCCAAAAGTGGTTGATATTCCCAAATATGTAGGAGAGTCCTCAGAAAGACCTTTAGGAGGTGTAGTAGAGGAAGAACCATCCTATTTGGAAGGAGTGACAAAGGCCCCCATCACACGACCATGGATTTTGAGTCTTTGTTCCAGTTTTCTTAGGAAAATAACCACGAGCCACATATTTAGAGTGAATAGGTATAGGCCATTGTCTTAAACCTTCCAGAATATGAGAGGCATTTCCTTCAGTAGTCGGAAACCCCCTGTATCTACCAACCACACCGGTAGGTGTATGATTTTTGTATAGCGATGTTGAAATTAGTGTAGAATCATCCACCGGTTGTGAAAATCCTAGATGAAGTTCCATAGATGAAATCTGGTAGTCAGGCTCCTGCTCATCAGAAGCCCCTGCTAAGGATTTGCAAGAATCTACCAACCCCTCCAATAACTCTCGTACCTTAGACTTGTCCAAATCAGAGATCACCGACCTCCTCTCTCTTGAAAAACCCACCAATTATTTGCAAGGATATTTAAACCTTTCGTCATCTTCCAATAAATAAGATCCAATCGATGAAACCTTGTTAGGGCCTGTAGTATGGAGACTGGCACCACTAAGGTCTCTCACCTCCTCACCATAAGCCCCTGTTAATTTTTTTTATCTTTAATTCTGAAATGCAATAGTACTTGAAATAAAATAACAATGATACACATAAGCAATCACATTCAACACATGAATTTACCTTGGGGAAACCTTCTATGACTTGAGGGATAAAACCCCAACAAAACCTTCCTTAGTATATTGATAGATAGTAGAGCATTTCTTTTACATCAAGCACCCCCGGTGCAAGTATAGAGAAAGAGAAAGATAAAGAAGAGAGCCTCATAATAATATCTCGCGCAAAGAGAATTTCCTTGCTTTGAAGGGAGAAGAGAATTCACTTCACATTGAATTCATCAATCCTGTATAACATATCTATACATTCTTCACATGCATCAGCTTCTATTTTAATCTTCTAACTTCATGATGAACTCTCCCTCCATATGGATGTATCAATCTTGCATGAAGAAGAGTGGATCACTTCTTATGCAGTGCATTAACTCACTGAAATGAGTCTTAGGATGAACTCTCCCCTTAATTGAAACATTTCCCACTTAGTTAGGTGGGTAAATTAAGTATAATCATGCAAGTGTCACAATTCAAGTGTCATATTTTAGTTTAACATAAGTGTCATCATGCAATAGCACATAGTTAACTAGTTCCTCTTTGTTATCACTTAGTTAACTCTCTTTAACTAATTATTTGTTGTTAACATCATTGTAGTGATCAATTCAAGTTCTCCTTTGATTTACTAAAGTCTTAACTAAAGTTTAACAATTTGAATTCTCTCTTAATTAATTCTTTTATGTGAAATTTAAATTCTCTCAAATCTTATCTTTATCTCTTGTCTTATTTGCATGGTCCACATGTGCCAGCTTAATTATCATATCAAATATACTAAGGATATTTTCCTAATGATGTGATCATATTTTCCTACTATCGTTCGAAGTGGTTATCTGCTAAAGTAATTCACTCTAGAGGTGGTCAGTCTCTCGAGGAGACTTAATAGTTCAACCATGGCTAGTATTACATCACACACCATACATTATTCAACATGCAAAGCATTACCTCAACACATGAGACACCACCTCAACACATGAGGATATGTCTTGACACATAAGACCTTAGCCTTGACTAGCAAGATTGTACAGCATCATCACTTTGACAAACAAATCACTTGCCTCAACAAATGAAGCTTAAAAATTCTTTAGTCCAAATCAAGATTCTTCTCCAAGTTTCCCAAGTCCAACTCAGGATCCTATAAGGAACTACCTTGACACACCAGTACCAGTCTTGACTCACAATATTGACCTAGAGAATGACTCATGATGTTGTAACTTTAACACTCCCTCTCAGCGAGGGAGACATTCTTTGCCATGCCAAGCTTGTCTCAGAACTACCTATGCTTCATCATGGACAGAGGATTAGTCAACATATCTGCAATCTGCTCACTAGTAGCAATGTACTGAAGTATTATGGCACCTATTTGGACCATGTCTTTGATGTAGTGATACTTCATCTCAATGTGTTTCGATCTGTCATGAAATACATGGTTTTTAGAGAAATTAATAGAGCTCTGATTGTCAGAGAGAATGACTATAGTCTCAAGCTTCTCATTGAACAACCCAGCAAGTAGCTTCCTAATCCACACAGATTCTCCACAGGTGGTATTATCTGCAATATACTCTGATTCTATAGTACTATGGGATATGGAGCCTTGCTTCCTACTTGACCAAGATATCATAGCTAATCCCAAGCTAAAACAAAATTCAGATGTACTATTTTCATCCACAATACTACCACCCCATTCAGAGTCGACATATCCAAGTAACATCACTCCACCAATGGAAGCATATATGAGTCCATAAGCAATAGTACCTCGAAGGTATCTAAGAACATGCTTGGAACCAATCCAATGTCTATGTATTGGATCAGACATGAACTGACTCAAGATACTCACTGCATAACATATGTGTGGTCTACTATGCATCAAATACATCAAGGAACCAATGAGTTTTCCATACATGGTAGGATCCACTAGATCCAATCTAAAATATGACTCATGTAGCTTCTTTAGATTATAAACCATTGGAGTAGACATGAATTTACAGTCCATCATACCAAATCTTTGCAATACATCAATTGTGTACTTTCCTTGAGAAAGACAGATCTCATCCTTCCTTTGCCAAACTTCTAGAGCAAGAAAATAGTGCATAAGACCTAAGTCTCTCATTTCGAACTCAGAAGTGAGCTCCCTCTTGCACCGAGCTATCTGTTGCTCCTCTCTAGTAAGGAACAATTCATCAATAGAGAGAACCAAGATCAATGGTTGCTTCTTCACAATATTGAAGTACAAGTTGGGGTCAGCTTCTCTTTTGGAGAAGCCCAAGCTTAGAAGATAGATGTCAATCCTTGAATACCAAGCCATTTGGGCTTGCTTAAGCCCATACAAAGATTTCTTAAGTTTTCATACATGGGAATTGTTCCCATGAATTAATTACAAACCCCTCAAGTTTCTATATGTAAACCTCTCCCTCAACCTCATCATTGAGGAAGGCAGTCTTCCATCCATCTGGAGAATTTTCCAACCCAAAACTGAAGCAAGGGAAATTATGGTTCGGATAGTAGTGTACTTGGTCACAGGAGAGAATGTCTCATCAAAGTCTATCCCTTCTTTTTGTGAGAAATCATGGGCCACAAATATTGCTTTATACTCTTCATCAATACTTCCATCAGCTGCATGCTTTATTTTATAAAGCCACTTGGAAGTTACTATTGGCTTCCCATCAAGTTTAGGAACCACTTCCCAAACATCATTATTCATGGTAGATTTTTATTCTTCTACCATGGCATCTTTCCATACTTTTTGCTTTGAGGATTCCTCATAGGTAGAGGGTTTTGAACCACTGATGTGACACATCTGGCTACATATCTTGAAAATATTTCAGGTCTTTTTCACTCTCTGGATAAGCCTGGAGGTGCTCAATGCTTTTCTACCTCTTCCAGAATGTATCGACACCATGCATATCTCCTATTACTAGGGGGTTCATCAAAATATATTTCTATCATATCTTCTGGTACTTCAGGATCATGTGGATCCACAGACACATATGGATTCTCCCTCTCACCATGTGAAAGGGAAGAATAATAAACTGGATCCTCCATGATACAGGAGGATCATCTTAGTGGAAGAATGAAGAAGGTCTTCATTTTTTTCGCAACTGGTCATTCGACGAAGAGCGCACAGAGAGATTTCCAACACAACTTGAATGGGGTCAAATGAACTTCTTATGTGGGAGAAATTCCAGGTTGAAGTTATGACCAGAAAGGATATTTTCTTCAAGAAAAAATTCATAAATTGTTTCATTCGAAATTCAATGAACAAACTATGTAAAAGGGAATTAGATGTTGATGCTCACATTAATTCTCATTTAATTTGTAAAATGGAAATTAAAAAGGTGATAGAATCCACCTCATGAGTCGGTTTCCTAGTCCTAAGGGGTGTTGAGATATTCATGGAGGAAGACAAGACCTTTTCCTCCACATACCCCCTTAAGGTGTCTCCTAATCCTACTTTAAGGGATCATGGGAGATAATTTCTCCTTACCATGGGTGATGACTCATCATCCATGAAAAATATATAAAAACCTCTCATATGGAGAAGGAAGTAAGCTTGGTTGGAGAGCATTCTTTGTATTCTTTCTTTTGCATTGGAGAAGTTAAGTGAGGATGTATTGCTTATGTAAATTCATGTGAGAGCATTAGGATAAGGATGCCCAAGATGGGAGAGAGAGCCACATAATTCTTTCCATGTAAATTGCATGAAGGAGGATTAATAAGAACAGTTTGGAACTTGGTCGAACCCGGAGACGTAGTAAGAAGGCCTGATGAACTTCGTTATCATTTGATTGTCACAATTCTGGTTTGCGTATCTTCTTATGAGTTGAATTTTTCATTTAAATTGGATATAAATGTTTCCAAATTTTCATGTAATTGATGGGAATTTGAGATTAAATAAGGTATCTGAAGTTGGCTAATAAACTAAAGTAGTTTTCTAACCTTTATTTTTGGATCAAGTTTGGTATCAGAGTAGTTTCCGATATGGTTTCGGATTTATTTTTTCTTATTTGTGGACATTTATCCTCTTTGTTATTTATCTAATATGGAGAATCCACAAAACAATCATCCTTCTATTTCTATATATGCAAATATTTGTAGAGATGTAGAATTTCGTGAAAGATTCTTCTCTATGGAGAAAAATATATGAGAATTATATAGTGAAGGAAAAGAAAGTTCGGAGTTGCAAAGGAAATTGGAAGCCTTGACAGAAGAGAAGCAATAAATTCAAGAACAACTCAAAGAGATGCAGCGTGAGATGAAAATCAAGGAAGAATTGTTAGCTAAGTATGAACAAGTCGACAATCCAAGAAGTCCTTCTACAGTAGAAGATGATGGAATTTGCACTTTTTGTCCTCATATGGAAGAAGATCACATGGATGTTTTATCTTATACATATTCAATCAAATAGGAGGATGATACCTCAAAGATAAGAAAGGTGTATTTGGACAGATTTGTTCCCTAGTTAAAAGATGAGGTAAGTAATAACCATGTTCCTTCAGTTGCTTCTCATTCAAACGTGTGTTTGGGTTCTTTTGAAAATCATACGTGTGGGATTGGCATGAAACTCCTAACAAATATGGGGTTCAATGGAGGAGGTCTTGGTACTGAGGACCAAGGCACCATACATCCAATTGATGTTGAGGAACGTCCCCGATATCAAGGATTGGGATATCACGAGATAACGTATGGCAAAAGCTCTTGCGAAAGTTTCTCCTATTTTCACAAGCGAGGACATGCGGCAGACCATTGTTGGGATTCGCATCTAGAGCTGAAACCAAAATGGTTACAAATACAAGAAGGAAAAATGAAAATGAATGCTAGCTGTGAATCAGAAGGATTAAGTGAATCATCAAGCAGCCATTCAGTCAAGAGACATCCAAGGTATGCTTATGATAATAATTTTCATAGCATGAAAAATGAAATTATGTGTTCCTTTTGTGGAAGAAGGAATCATCATATTATGGAATGTTGGAAATTTAAAACATATGGATGAAGGAAGGGTGAAATTAAAAGTAAGCCACAAGAAGGTGGTCGTTCTCTTCGTTTAAAGAAGAACAATCCAATTCATCATCAACAATTGTGGAAAAAAATTGCACAAGTTGAGCCAAAATACGAAAAAACAGAAACTCAAGATGAGGCTTCTTCGTTCAAAAACAATGAGCAACATTCATTTGAATGGTTGAAATTTTTGCAAAATTGGACTAAATTTTAATGGTTTATGTTGTTTTCCATTGGTGAAAAGCAAATAAATAAATAAAAATGGATCGTATTTTTGCATAGTTATTTTTTTTTCATGCATAAGAGGCACTATAAAAAATTGCCTTATGTCATGGGATTCTGCTATACAAAAGATGGAAAATTTGAAGAAATATTGTACTCATGGGGTGCATATCAGGTTAAGAAAATAATTCGTTGTTGTGTACAATAGATTGTAAATCCCAATTCAGGTATCCACGTCAGATTACGATTCAGTGATCTATTTCTATTTAATATGGTGCATATGCAATTTGGTTTCAGAAGAAGAATATATGCAATTCTGAATCTAGAAGTCTCGAGCATAGAAATTATAGTCGATAAAGATAAAATCTATATTGCGATCTCTTCTCTTCAAATTTATACACTCTGCATTCTGTATTGCAGAGTGTCCAAGCAGCTGTCGAAGGCTAATTTATCGGTGGTGTGAGCCTCTGCAAATGTAAAATTTAAAGGCCGCAAGAAGAAGAGTTGCTAGTCTTCAATCTATGTGAAGGAGATACCACTTAAGCCGCCTGTGTGGAAATAAGCATTGATAAGCGTTGATTAAACGAGATTCGGCACTGAAACATCTCTTGAAAGCCACAAGGTTCGACCTCCATGCCGAGCATCTGATATGAAAAAAGAAGAATGGTATCATGATTATCTCAAAAAGAAGATCGGCCTTGTCTATCAGATCAACATTTTACCAAAGAAAATTGGAATAAATGCGGAGGTGTTCATTGTGAAAGACAGATTCAATATTTTCCTTTGTGGACAATGATTTCCTTGCTGTGGTTACGGGAAAGATTAAGATTCATGGGAGTATGAGTGCATCACAGAAGTTTACTCACGATATTTTCCCAAAATATCTTCAAAGCATAATTGCACCTAAATTGGCCTCGGTAGTTCAAAATTTTCAATCGCAGAATATTTTGTTACACTTTTATCAGTCAATGGAGGAATTTGAGGAGAGCTTGGGCGCAGGTTCAAAACTCAATTCAGCTATTGTGTTGGAGTAGGAAAAGAAGCACTTTGCAACAGATGATTCCTAAGATCTTCTCTTGATTGTTAAGTGAGGAGGTCGTGTGGTGTGATTGGCCTATCTACACCAGGATTCCATGCATGATTCCCACAGTATTCTCCAACTAGAAAATGTCCCATTCGACCGAGAGATGGAGGTTTACCTTCACAAAAAACAATCTGTGTGAAAATACTTCGGGATTTGGAAGATAAAAAAAAAATCCCAAATGATATGGGATAAACCTTTTGATCCATATGGCTTTATGAGGATGACATATGTTTCAATAGTTCAGTGAGTCGACGACTGCATAGAAAATAGCTCAGTTGTATGCTGGAGAAAATAAAATTGTTTTTGTGGAGCCAGGCACTTGTTGTATAAGTTGTTGGGCGAAGATTGAGATTGGGAGCGGTCGTGCGTTGCTCAGAATCGATCTGGTGAAAGGCACAACCATGGCCACGTTGAATGAGTGAAATATTATTATGACGTGCTTCTCTTTAACAATCCAATCTAGAAAAGAGGCTATGCGATCAATGCTCTTGTACAATGATCTTCCCATCCAACACTGCAAACTGTAGAGAGACATCATTCAAAGAACATAGATTCGATCAAACGAAAGCCCTGAGGAGAAGACATATTTCCTGCACTGCATAGGCCTTAAGTAAATACATGGTGGATTATCTGGTAATCAGTGCGATGCTTTCACATACTCTTGTTTCTTCACGCTAGTAGCGATCTGATGAATTGCAAACCTAAATATTTGAACATTTCATTGATGTTTTGATGCTTGAATGCACCATGATCCCTACTATAAACTAGCCTAGATCCAAATCCTAGGCTCTAGCAAGCGTCGAGAGGGATCAAATCTCCCGAGGTGCAAACCTCTCTTTGAGTGCAATACCTGAGCAGAGGTTTGCACCTCAGGAGATTTGATCCCTCTCGACACTTGCTAGAGCCTAGGATTTGGATCTAGGCTGGTTTCAGTCATGGGAGGTGACACAAAATTGGAGTTTGATCAGCATTGTAAGGAACAGGTTAAGTTGAAAACACATATAAATTTACAAGGATTATCATAATGTAAGTAATAAGTATTAAGGATTGACAAAATTGTTAAACTGGAAAATAGAGACACTAATTTTGAAAGGATTAAATAAATGAAAATATGGTTCACATCGTGATCATTCTCAATCTATCTTCTTCATCTTTTCTTATCTTCACACCTGGTAGTTTTGACATCTTATCATATCGATCATATGAGAATGGAGGTTGAAATCGTAGACCTTCCAAATCTTTAACTCGAGATATTGCTGTAAATGTCATACCCTATCTCTCTTGCTTTCCAATACTAATAGTAGCTTTCTCCAATGTCAATCCTTGTGACTTATGGATTGTTAAACCCCAAGCGAGTTTCAATGGAAGTTGTTTTTTATTACCTCTTTCGATAGGTGTAATAGGAACAACTTGAGGAAACAATTCATCCCATGGTCCCCCCACATAATCTGGGAAGGCTTGGCGAAGTCTTGAATCTATTTTGATTAATAGATTTTTTCCTATAAAACTCATTTCATCAATCAAAATATATTTAACATTCCTCAACTCTTCTTGTAAGTTAATTAAAGTCGCCCCTCATAAAGGATTCATTTCTTTGATCGGTATATGAAGTGCAGAATGAACGGTTCTTGCAGATATGTTGAAAGCTGCCACCCCCGTAGGAGCCAGAAGAAGTAATGGACTTTTCCCTGGATGAGAGAGATTATCAAGTGCATTTTTAATTGCTCCAATCAAATATGACTTTCCGGTTCCTGCAGTTCCTTGAATTATCATGCATAGTGGATCAACACCCGTTCTATTATGCTCAAGGATAACATTGTATGCTATTCTTTTCTTATCACCCAAACTATCAATTGAGTAAGACTTTGCATGTTGATTAGTAGAAATCATTTTCATTGTTCGCATATCAGAGATGAAATGAATAGCACGACTGGAGGTCTCTTCATCTACAAAAGCAGTGTTCCAATCATTCATATGATCAAGATCCCTATGTCCAAGCATCTCAAACTCATTATAATTTATAAATTGATTTTTATATAATCCACATATGATCTCCCATTCATGTTGCCTGGAATCTCTATGTGGAATTGGAGGTTCTTCTTCCTCGTTGGATTGAACTCGACCTTCTGTAGGAACAGGTTGGCGATCAACATGCCAAGGTACATATTGCAAATTTTCCCAATTCTGTACTATTTCATCAGATGTGTGTCCTATATCTCTTTGAAAGTCACGAAATGTCTTGTACAAAACCAACTTGGACCAATAGAATTAGACAAACTTCTCATCTTTTCGATCAGGAATAGAATTAAATCTCGGAAACACACGTACAATAGATGCATTACTTCGTGGTAACCATTTTTCCCCCCATCGACGTTTGTCATATGACCAATATTTTGCAACGTCTATCAATGTAAGTTGCTCCGTATTCTCTGGTCGCTTAGTATATGCATCAATTAGAGAATTATCATTGTCGGCATTATATGTTTCAACTTTTACTTGTTTGAAAACCTTCATACCGTCATTTAGAACCACAAAACAACGGCTACATTCTGAAAGAGGAAGCTCTAGAAGCATATGGCTTGTCTCTTGTGCACCAATGTCCCTATCAACAATGGATTCACACAACAAAGTTTTATATGCAAGTGCTGCTAGTTCGTTCGGATTCTGGATAGAAGAGACCTGCATCAACATATGGTGGAAATTTTCAGATCCTTTTTCTGATTTAGCAACATATTTCGCTATGTAATTAGTAACGATGCACTTGGAAAGTACAGGCTGCCAATCTATGTTAGCCCTCCACATCATCAATGTTTTACGATTGTGTGTATTGACTCTGTCATCATTTCATCTAGGTTCATACTTTTTTTCTCCTTCTTCATCAATGTAAAGTTTTGACTGGTCACATAGATCCCATGGTGCATGGTACCGACATACCAATTTCCCTCTCTTATTTCGAAGACAACTTCTCTCATTATAGGTAATATGACGGTCAACACAGTTAAGAAGTTCTTCATAATTAGTCATTGGATCCGATTGAAATATTTGTTCTGTGCCTTTTACACAAGGATGATCATCTACATTATATCCAATTTGAATATTTCGGTGATGTCCCTCACGTGGATTTACTGCATGCATACAATTGTCGAAATAATTTTTTGTAGATATAACTTCCGTAGGATCATCCCAATTTAGAGTGTCCATGTTGGGAGCATTTTTTAACCAAAGAAACCCGTGGACATGAGGAGATCCACGATGTTGCCATTCGTAGTGACTCCAATAATCCGTAGCTTGATGAAAATGTTCGAAAACCTCTTCTCGAAACATTGTATGTCTCAAGTGCATATACTGTGCCACGATGTGAGGATTATCAATTACATTTTGACATCGCCACTTTCTCGCTTCACGTGGATCTGTAGGACTTGTGCCTAGCATTAATTTATGCAAATCAGGCCACTGCATATCCCCTGCACTTAGTGTGAAGAATATTGTCGGACAACCAATCTATTGAATCAAGTCTGATAACTCTTGATGACACTTGCTCCAATATGCACGTGTACCTCTTAATATCGTTCCAAATCTCATTAATCTTTCTCCCAATCTCAAATCTAGAAGATGTAAATTTTGTCGTAACTCTTCCATTGTTGTGGGCAGTTCACCAATATTTTTTTGACAAAAACTGATGAGGAAGCTTGAGCACGATGTCTCATTATGATATTCAGTAAAAAAATATCTGAAGCGAGGGTGCCTTCCAAATCTGTTATCATGATATCTAAGAAGATGTTTTGCATACTCATGTAGATGGACATTTCGCATTCACGGTTGTAACCAATCAGCCTCTCCTTTAGGGAACAATGCTGGAAATGCCATATCAAATAATCCAACAGTGTTATACTCGTTAATCGTAGATGAGCCAATGCCAGGCCAGTTAAGCACATCAGTCGATTCATCATTTGCGTTATTTTCATCTGGATTAGGATTATTTTCCCATGCTCTAATAATTTCTATCTCTCATGGTGCACTTGGAAGCCTTGATGCAAAAGAAGTTGTGTGTAAACTGTCTAACATGTCATCAACTCCTGGTATCCCTTCCAACATTGCAAATTGTGTCGTCGTCAATATTAAGAAGAGTAACAGAATTAAGCATATGTGAGATATATGTTGCATTTTCGGGTAACTGTTCTACTGCGTCATAATCAACCCGAACATCTTGATAATATGGATCATTTTGAATCTTATATAATAAAGCATGCATAACTCTTTGTTTTCTAACAGTGAAATCATAACTGGATCCTTGTCGTCCTTTTTTTCGCACAACGACCATTAAGTCCCAGTTGTTAATATGTTGTGGTAATTTCTTAGCAACATCTTTAATCTCCTGTGGAAAACTAATGGTGTGTCCTCGATATTTGTATTGTCCACCTATTGAATGCATCACTTGCAAAATTGGACTTGCACGTGCTATCAACATCTCTTAAACTTGTGTGAGATCTTCAAGGACATGCGGTTGACTTCCTGGATCCATGTGGTTCTTAGATGAGAATCTGTTATTAGATCCATCTCTAAGACATCGCAAACACATCGGACCCGTACTTGTATTACGTACTTGTATTCCTGCATATGACTCCTGGCAGACATGACACACTTTCACTTCTACTAATTTATCAATTCATTCCCGAAATTTGCGATGTCTAGTATACATCTCTTCAGATGGTACCGATATATTGTCGTCAATTTCATCAACACCTCGCTCTTTGACTCTTACACGTTCAACATCTCCCGCAGTTGGTTCTTTGGGTATATTTGTTGAATATTGTCTTTGTCGGTCAATGCTTTGTTTTCTTTGTTCTTCTCCTACCCTTGCTGTTAATTTCTCTAACTTCGTTTTTCGATATTCCTTTTGTTGTTCCACATTTCGTTTTTGTTCTTCTTCTCGTTCTTCTGCTGTCATTTTGTCCAACTTTCTCTTTCGATATTCCCTTTGTTGTTCTACTTTTCGTTTCAAAACTTTGTCTCGTTCTTTAGCTGTCATTTCGTTAGATTTTCTTCGTTGAGCATCTCCCATGGTTGGCTCTACGGGTATATTGGTCGAATGTTGTCTTTGTTGTTCTACAGTTCAATTTCTTTGTTCTTCTGACTGTTTTGACTTTCTCTCTCGATATGCTCTTTGTCGATCTACGTTTCGTTTTCTTGGTTCTTCTCATTCTTCTGCTGTCAGTTCTGCCAAATTTCTTTTTCGATATTCACTTTGTTGTTGTGCTTTTTGTTTCAAGTCTTCTTCTCGTTCTTTACCTGTCATTTCATTAGATTTTCTTCCTTGATATGCTTTTTGACGTTCGATATTCTATATTTCTTGTTCTCCTCCTGTTTGTCTCATAGCGTCTTCCACATTCACATCTTCCATTTCTAGTTCAGACTCTATATAAAAAATGTCAAGCGTTAACAAATACACTAAATTCTATGAAAGGATAAAACACCATTTCAATATTTTCAAAATTCAATATATTTAAAAAAAATATTCAAAATATTTACAAAAGTCAATATATTCTCCCCAAAATTAGATGATCTAAGAGGATTGAACCTTGAGCCTCACACCCATTATCTCCACACCCTTGCCACTATACCACATGTAGTTCTTATTTATATACTTGTAATAAAAATATTTCACTATAATCCCCATAAAATTAGTTTAACAATTTAACTATATTAATTAAATATTGTTAAACTCAATGCTGATCTTAATAGTTCCTAATTAATTGTGAAACTCATTGTTAATCCCAATTTAACTATAGCAAAAAAAAATTAACTACATGGGGATTATAATATTTAACTATTTAACATATTAAACATTCTATTTAAAAATTTAAACTTTGTTTTATAACTTGTAGACCAAAATTGTTTTTAACATTGTTTTTATTAAATCTAAACACTATTTTTATTTTTTTTAAATGTATCATTGTTTTTATTAAAAATTTAAACATTGTTTAATATTTTTAAAAATTTAAACATTGTTTTTAATTAAAAATTTAAACATTGTTTTTATTAGAAATTTAAACATTGTTTTTATTAGAAATTTATTTAAATTTTTAATTTTTAATAAAAACAATGTTTATTAAAAATATTAAACAATGTTTAAATTTTTATTAAAAATGTAAAGAATGTTTTTATTAAAAAATTAAACAATGTTTTAATTTTTTTTTTTTTTAATTTTTAATAAAAACAATGTTTATTAAAAATATTAAACAATGTTTAAATTTTTATTAAAAATGTAAAAAATGTTTTTATTAAAAAATTAAACAATGTTTTAATTTTTATTTTTATTTTTAAATTTTTTTCAAATTTAAAATTTAAACAATCTTTTTTACTAAAAATGTAAAGAATTTTTTTATTAAAAAATTAAACAATGTTTTAATTTTTTTTAATTTGTTTAAACGTAGGAGCGAAGGTTGGGGAGCGTACGGGAGGGAGCCGATGTGGAGTGGAGGAGGGGAAGGTTGCGGGAGCAAGATGGGAGCGGAGCGAAGGAGGGGAAGGCTGCAGGAGTAGGAGGGGAGCGGAGGGGAAGGATGGGGGGTGGATGGGAGGGAGCCGATGTGGAGGGGAGGAGGGGAAGGCTGGGGGAGTAGGAGGGGAGCAGAGGGGAAGGTTGGGGGAGCTGCGTGGAGGAGGACGCAGGACAAGAGCGGAGGGGACACAGGTTACAGAGGGGAGGGCAGGTCATGGAGGGTAGCAAGGGATGAGCTGGGATGTGGAGGGGAGAAGGTGTTGTGGGGAAAATGAACCTATAGTTCAGGGGAGAAACTACCAACTTACAGTGATAAAGATAGACTTACAAGCATTCTGCAAGTACAACAAATAAATGAAGAGATTAGGGTTTAGATATGTAGGCACCTTATTCAGAAGGTTGATCCTAGCTTTGCCTCCCTTGCTCTTCAATGCTTATCCAGTGTCGCAATGCCCATACCTGCAAAACCACTTGATACCTTTCTCAAATACATTTGACTACATATATAAGATTGATATTCATAATAGAAGAAGACATCAGATTATAAAAAAACTGTAATCAAATCTAATACACATTAGTAGGTCATATTTGGAAAGAGAAGAACGTCTGATCTTTATTGATGAATGAAAGCAAGTACATAAAGTTATACCTTCTTTCAAGCTTGGCACTTCACGAAACCTAGATTCAAGGTCTCCTGCTTCTGTTCTCCAAGGATTCCATCCTCTAATCAACTATGCAAGGGTTTACCAAAACTGAAGCACAAGAGAGGGGATGAGGGTCTCCATTCCTCCAGCATAACTTTGTAATTGGGCTTAGTCCTCTCACATGGCCCTTCTACCCTCCTTATATAGTCAATGAGGAAGAGGAAAAGAAGTTATAACCGCTCAAGAGGTTTCCCAACCAACTTAACTTACTCGAATTTCCAGATTTTGACCAAAACAGGGGTGTACACTACTCTACAGTAGACAAAGTCGCGTACACATGCTACTATTTCAATAGTGGAGTCACGCTCAGTAGAGTATACATGCTACTATCATGCCTGTGTACCAGCACTCATATTGAAAAATGGCCAAAAACGGGCTTTTCTGCTCATTTTCAGGAGATGGTTTGGTCTGGAAAAATGTTCCTAAGGGTCATATACATCAAATGGGTCAAGAATGAGGTAATTTCAACCATTTTTAGTGTCCCAAATGACTCCTCCATCCACAAATTTCTTGTTGTGTGACTGAACTTGATCTCAAGAAATGTCGTCATGCGACTAAGGGAAGCAAGTGTCGTCACGGATGGAGAGGTGTCATTTCAAGCTATAACAGAAGGTGTAGGAGGGAAGGCGGAGGAGCTAGGGAAGCTACGTGTAGGAGGACGCAGGAGGGGAGCAGTCGGGACGATGCAAGAGTAGGAGGGGAGCGGCCGGGAGGACGCAAGAGCAAGAGGGAGAGGTCTGCGCTGGGGATGATGCAGCTGGTAGGAGAGGAGGTCGACGAGGAGGACGCAGCCCATAGGAGGTGAGGTCGCGGAGGAGCTACTGGAAGGGAGGTATGAAATGCTGAGGCTAGTCATTAAAACAAAAAAATTTAAGACTAAATTTGCCTGTTCGTACAAATTGCTCTGAATCCTTCTCTTTGCCCCACTCGTTTGTCTTTGTTGGTTCCCTCTCTTTGCTTCGTGTATTATATAGCATTTGTTTCATTTGGCCGAAAAAACACGTCTTTTTAATTTGGCCGACATAATATGTTTTATTTTTATTATTATTTTTTATTTTGTGTTAAAGACAATATCTACAAACACTCGACTTACAACATCCCGACAATATCAACAAACACTCGACTTACAACATCCCAACAATATCAACAAACACTCGACTTACAACATCTCCCTCATACAAATTTTATTTATGCTGACTATATCGACAAACGCTCGACTAACAGGATATCCCCCATACTGGGATGTAGAGCGCCTCTCGGCGCAATAAGCATTGCATTTGCACAAGGAAATATGCAGAGTTAAACCATATCTTGGTAAAAGCCATAGGATTGGAACTAGAAACCAATATCACCTCTGCAACATTGGAGTTTCAGGTTTTCCACAGTGCATAGTCCGCTGTGTTTTTATCACAGATCCAAGACCGAGGGTTTGTGTGAAATTTTCCACAGAACCAAGAGCATTGGCCTTGAATGGGTTTGAGTACAAATTGCTAGTATTGCGCATAGAAATAAGACTTCAACATCCTAAAATACAAGAAAAGCACATACTTTAAGTATTGAGTACAGAACATATGGAAGCCATCAAGATAAGAGACAAAACATATAGCGCTAAAAGTTTTATGTAAAATTTTATTTTACAACTTTGAATAATCATTTAAATATGGTTTGAAGTAACACACATATCATTATTATGAGTTTTCACTTTGATAGTGCATTGTTGCCACGGGATATGTCCGCAGAAAGTGCAGAAGCCGACAGGTGCGAAAGGGACAATCTGCGAAAGAAGGAGCATTCGCAAAGTTTGAGAAAGTGCAAGAATAGTTAAATTAGTTAGAATTGGTCATGTGGACCTTTTTGTAACCACATAAGTAGCATATAAATAGAAGTATATTTGTAAGCCTAAGGGCATTGATCGAAGAAGTGATAAGAAGTTGATCCATCTTTTGATGTGTTTTGTATCCGCGATATGGTGTATTGACTGTTTATGCAAAGTTCATTCTACAAGTTTTAATGAATGCATGAAGATGTTTGATTATGGTTCCATTTCTGTCTTTGTCTCTGTGTGAAAATGAATGTGGATGTTTGCAACATGTTTAATATACTATGGGTTGAATGATTACTATTGATGCGAATAAGTAGGTTAAATATGTTGTTGTGAATGATTATTATCTGTTGAATCTATGAATGGTCTAATGTGCGAATAATGAGTTAATAGTTTACTGCGGAAGGTATAATATATGGTTTCTACAAGGGTAATGTGTGTTGGATGCATGTCCTCAACTCTACTCTGGAAACTTGGTTCCTATAACCCCTTGTGCATCTTGGGTGAGACTTCATTCGCTTTGCAAGTGTTGCTGGAAGGGTTAACACCCTTCTGGGCCGGTGTGTAAGGGAGTTTGGGTTGGTGTTTGTTGGCGACAGTGTATGAACCCATGTTGATAGATGTTGTGTCAACAAATGGTTCCATTGCCGGGACCTTGAAGAGAAAAGAAAGAGGCTATGGCATCCGACGAAACCGAAGATCCAAGAGTGGTTTGATAGAAGGATAGAAGAATTCGTAGAAGGAGAGAAACAAAACCCTAGACAGATCGTAAGGAGTTGGATACAAAAGTACATTTAATGAGATATCCACGATATATTTTTCTGCAAATTCCCAGTATTGTTGCACGAGTGGTTAGCATAGCTAACATTCCAGAAGCACCATTTCCAAGAGACTGAGCCTGAGCATTGGATGCCAGAACTAATTCGACAATTGAAGCGTGTTGACAACAAAGTTTCAAGGGTTGTTGATTTCTAGGTGGATAGTATCGTAGAGGGATATATCACTGAGTTCGTAGTAGACACGATCAAGTCATACAATGAGGTGGAGAGGATGTTTTCAAGGGACCAAGGGGAAGGTTCTTGCTGTTGCTAGAACTATGGATTAAGATGCTCATGTGCAAAAAGGGAATTCTGAGGATGAATTCCGACGAGTAGAAAGTTCGGTGTGTGGAGGTTATAGTTGTCACGTGAATGCAGATCCGAAAGAAAGATGCGGGGTAGAGGACATGATCGATGGCGAGTTTGTATGGGAAGATGACGAAGAGTGTGGTACCTTGAGGAGTGGAGTGATATTCCGGCATCCTAAGAAGAAGAGGAGGACTGAGAGAGAGTCTCCTGAGAGAACCGGAATAGAAGGCCGCAAAACAAGACCACAAGGGAGAAAGTGACCCCATTGTGATGAGGACAGTGACAAGGCTACCCTAGAAGCAGAAGAGACACAGATCGTAAGTTACAACATATCTGTAACCCCACGCACTACCCAGAATTATACAGGAAGAAACCCAAGATATTCGCATAGTTTCCCTACATGCAGCGGTAAGAGTAGTGCTTTAGTAAACAAAATAGTAGGAAAGTTTGGATGGCGGACAAGGCAGTTATGCCCACCTTTCAGGGGAATGGGACCGAGGATCCTGAACAATATTGGTTCATATGTGAGGCAGTCTAGACTGTGAAGTAGGTCCAAGATGAAGCCATAAAAATGGGACAGATAGCGACAACCCTTAGGGGACGGGCATTAGACTGGTTCATGAAGTTTACAAGGGTTCCAACGGGAACACCAGCCAAGACGTTGGCACAGATCAAAACATCGATGATTGATGAATTTAAAAAACCAAAATCGGAGTCATAGTACGTTACTAAGCTCAAGAAGGTTAAGCAATTCCCGAATGAGCTAGTGTGGGAATTTGATCAATGGTACAAGACGTTGATAGAAAAAGTGAGTTTTGGGATAAATGATATGCAACACAAGGAGTGGTTCATGGTAGGACTGGTACCACACATCCACAGACCACTAATGCAACAGAATGTTGTGACCCAAGTGGAAGCATTGGAGATTGCGATGAAGCTGGAGACTTCACCAATCGGTAAAACAGAGTTGGGTATGGATCGAATACAAGCACAACTGGAAAAATTGACGATCCAATTGCAAGATATGAAAAAAGGGAAAGAAGCTCACGAAGATATCTGGTGTACTAGGTGTAGGACAAAGGGACACCACAAGGATCAGTGCCCAGACTTTCGAGACTATTTGCAATCCGGTGCACCAAATCCCCTTAGTCAGGGAGGGTTTCCTTGGTGTCATGTTTGCCAAATGAGAGGCCATCAACTAGAAGAGTGTGTTTATATGCAGAAAATGGTGTCAAAACCAGAGAACTTGTATTGCAATTTTTGTAAATTAATTGGCCATGATGACAACAAATGAAGAGCTTATGGCCTACTCCAGGAGAGAACTGCAGCGACATATTTCATCACAAAAGAAGAACATGCACTGGGTCAGCCACCGTAGTAGTATAATCAGTTGTCGGCCCAGTATAATCACCAACCGCAACAATATGATCAAGGGCAGTATGGGAAAACGCATTATCTCGCACCGCAATATTCGGCACCGCAGTACCCGCCACCGTAGTACCCGCCATATGGACTATGAAAGCAATTGCAGTATGGGCATTTGCAATACCAACCATATGGCCCACCGCATGGAGGGGTTAGAGGAGGATTCGGGGGAGGTCGAGGTGCTGGCACAGGATGAGCAGGAGCTACTAGACGAGGGCGAGGACTAATTATATGTTACAATTGCGAACAACAGGGGCACTATTAGAGGGATTTCCCAAATCCGACACCATAGCAGTGTATGTACTGCAGTGCTATGGATCATAGATTTGAAGAGTTTTCACAGCTCATCATGAAATGGCAGACTAAGAATCCACTACCACCTCCACAGAACCAAAACCAGAATATACCGGTTGTGCAGATGATATCGATGGAGGTTCGAAAACAACATGTGATTGTTGGAGTGGTGACACGAGGAGGAGTGATGACAGGAGCCGATGGGCCACGCCCTAATGTCCGATCAATAGTAGAGAAACATGTCACTTTTGATGTGGAGGCTGAAAGGGATATCTTCTTAGAAGCGCAGGAGGTGATGAGATAGAGGAGGTAGTTACCTCGTCAAGAAGAAGTTATCTAAAATATGCCACTGACGTTCGACAAGACGAACTCGCAGGGAAAGGAAAACACCTTAAAATCCTTCTTAAAAAGTTTCCTAGAGTTGGAAAAGGATCAGGATGCATTGGAGGAGATATCTAATCCGTTGACTCGACGGGAGGGTGTACGCCAAGAACAAAGAGTTAATCGCATACACAAATAGAAGACAGGGAGAGAAATGCGAATGTCGACACAAATTGGAGCTTTTGACTTCGACTCAATTATCTTAGAACTAGGGTCGGATGTCAACATTCTAACCAAGCAGACATGGGAGACCATGGGGAAACCACAATTGGACTGGTCACCAGTACAGTTGCAATTAGCAAACCAGAGTAAGGTTACTCCAATTGGTTAGGTGTACCAACTTCCCGTTGAGATTGAGGGCCTCAAGTATTATGCCGATTTTGATGTAATTGAGATTGTGGACAACACCCATCCCTACCCAGCACTGCTAGGGATCGACTGGGCAATCGACAATCTAGCAGTTATCAACTTTAAGAAGCGAACAATGAAATTTGAGAATCGCGAGATGAGGGTCATCGCACCTTTGGATCCTGCGGAACGGCAGCGATACGTTGAACCGATCGGAGATGAATTTATGGAGGTATGGGATAGTATATACAATATATCGGAGGATGACATAAAACCTACCGCAGACTGTGAATTGGGTTGGCGCAGTGTCAGTTCAGCGTCATCGAACTCGGATGAGGCGCTCGAGAATTGGCAGAACTGGATGCATGAAGTGTCATTTAGGAGATGCGCAAGGATCACATAATCATTGCGATGGGTAGCCACAGAGGAGTGTGTGCTACCAACATATGAGGGATTTCCTAATTTAAGCACCTTTCTTGCAGAATTTGAAGAGAAAGTGTCAGAGCCGCAACGTTTATTGTCCTTGGAGGAAGCCTCGAAGGCTACTCCTACACGCTGGTGGGCAGCGCACAAGTCTAATATTACAACTTGGCCACTATGTCACCACCTAATGATGGTTAGGTTTGGTAATGCAGAAGGATGCAACGGAAGGAATTTTGACAGTAGAAGCGACCCGAATGTACATTTGGTGGAGTGCGAAAGCAAATGGGGATTACGAGCCAAAGAGGAGTGGGTCCATGCATTCGTTAACACTTTGGATGAAGTACCACGGAGTTGGTATGTCGCAGCAGAACTGTGACGCGGGATGAATTCTTGGGAGCAGCTAACACTTGGCTTCAGCGAAATGTTTTGTTTCTAGGATGAGAACCCCTTCATCCATAATGTGCTACAGGTGATCCACGAGAAGATATTTGCAGCAGTACCAACAGAGCAACCATTAGAACTTTGGTGGACTTCGACACCATAAATGACGATGGTAACATAGGAGAGACATACGATGAGGACAATCTGAGGGCTATGCATGTGCTAGAATCATAAGGTAGTTGCAGTGTTGAGGCACCATAAATTCCTTCCGACAAATTCCAGCAACTACTGAAGATCAAGAAAGTAAACATTGGGATGGAGGAGAACCCAAAGTTTGCAAGCATTGGGGATTATTGGGATGAGTCCACCATTGCGAGGATAACGGATCTGCTACATGAGTTTCAGGATCTCTTCCCAATGAAATTCTTAGAGATGAAAGGAATTTCTGGGGACTTAGGAAAAATGAAGATTCCCCTGAAACCCAACACGAAGCCAGTCAAGTATTGGCCCTACTGATTGAATCCACAACACAAAGAGAGAGTGTAGGTCAAGATTGAAAGGATGTTGGAAGCCGACATTATAGAACTAGTCGAAGAATCTAAGTGGATCAGCCCGATGGTGGTCTAGGATAAGAAAAATGGCAAAGTCTGAATCTGTGTCGACTTGCGGAAATTGAACGATGCATGTTTGCACGACCCATTTCCGACACCTTTCACGGATCAGGTGCTCGAAGGAGTTGGCGGTCAGGAGATCTACTCATTTACAGATGGGTTTTCAGGCTATCACCAAATCAAGATTGTGAAGGAAGACCGACATAAGACTACATTTGTCATAGAATTGGGTTGTTTCGAGTACACATTCATGTCGTTTGGATTGAAAAATTCCCCAGCAATTTTTTCATGATTAGTGGTGTCAGCGTTCAAAGACTACATTCATAAATTTCTTGTTGTCTACATGGACGATTGGACAGTGTATGTATTGGTCACAGATCACGTTGCAAACCTGAGGCTAATGTTGGAACCATGTCGATAGTACCAGATCTCCTTGAACTTGAAAAATTGCATCTTATGTGCTCCGTTGGGGATTTTACTAGGGCACGTTGTCTGCAGGGAGGGAATGCTGGTAGACCCGGCGAAGATTTTTGTTATTGTCAACCTCCTACCACCGTCGACAGTCAAACAATTGCGAGCTACACTGGGCCAAACAGGCTACTACCAGAAGTTTATCAGAGGGTATGCCGGAATCACAGCACCCATGGAGAAGTTATTGAAGAAAGATTCCAAGTTCGAGTGGAAAGATGAATGCAAGAAGAGTCTGGACATATTAAAAGCGAAGATGGTTGCTGCACCTATCTTAGCATTTCCGGATTGGATGAAGGAGTTCCACGTCCATGTCGATGCGTCATCACTTGCATTAGGATTTATCTTGGCCCAACCAGGAAGCTGTCTACTGTAGAGAAGAATTATACCACCATAGAGAGAGAAGGGTTGGTGATGTTGTACGCCCTACAGAAGTTTCAACACTACCTACTCGGGGGCCACTTTAGGATGTTCACCGATCACTCAGCATTAAAACACTTGGTGAACAAGCTTGTGTTGGGGGGGGAGATCTGTCGTTGGTTGCTACTATTCCAGGAATTTGATTTTGAGATAATTGTAAAGCCGATACAACTGAATGCAGGACCATACCACTGGTTGATGCTCAGTTATTTAGGGTTGGCATGGTTGATTACCATTATGAACAAGTCATTCAGTTTTTGGAAACAGGGGAAGCACTGGCAGGCTTCACGACCAACCAAAAGAAGCAACTCGTCGTAAGGGCTGCCAATTTTTAGTTGATTGCAGGACATTTATATAAAATGGGGCCAGACGAGATATTGCGACGATATGTCCTTCCACACGAACAAGAGCAAATTCTTGTGGAATCTTATGACGAGATCGTTGGGGGTGTAATATCCCGATTTTGACCCTATTGCATTAAAATTGTAAATGATGTAAATATCGTTATTTAATCATGGTGAGGAGCTCAAGGCCAAGGCCCCACCATTGATTTATCGTTTTATGTATCGGCAAATAAAAATCGGTGCATATGGTTTTTGTGCTAGACAGGAACAATGTAAATTAAGACATCATGTAAATACGGATTTTAATGAAATACCCACAACTAGCTATGCAATGCAACAAAGAGATGGGGGCATGACTTTTATAAGGAATAGGGAGGGAAATTATTCAAACCCTTGAGCCAATAGTGTTAAGCCAAATTTCATGAGAAAACCCATAAACCACCAACTACCCATTTTGACTTATGCACCCAATCATTTAATTCTTCAAAGAGTTGGTTGAGGAAATTAATGCCTTGGGAATGAAGAGGTATGGCAGTCAATTTTGTGCATGGGAAATCCATCAACTTGGGAAATCGTATTTTTGCTTCTTGGGCAAGAAAACACCCACGAAATGGTGCCCAAAGCCATCTTTCAACCATGGACTTTGCTCTCTCACGCAGTCTGAGCTAGCTGGGGCTTTCTCCTTCACGTTTTCAACATTTTTCTTGCATTTTCCATGGCTGGGAACTCGTTTTTGTATTGCACAGTGGCTGGGAGGAAGGGAGTAACAATTTTGGGGTTTATGGAGGCCTTTTTTGTCCATTGAATGCCCCTATACGTTTTCTGAAAATGATTTTTCTCTCCCAGGGTTGTTACCCCATCTTCCATTTCGTTTTTGGTTGCCCACGTTTTTCTGAAGCTAATGAAAACCCCATTTTGGGAATCCCACTGTAAAAACATTTCCCTTCATGCCCAACACTTGTGATTTTGCTTTTATGTGCATCATTGTTTTGGTTTGAACATGTGAGCAAGAAATTTGGAGTGGAAGTGGATAGAATTGGCTTAATAAACCTAGTGAGGGGAGTAACCTCTCAGAAAGATCAAAAGGGCTGGCTACTCTTCTATGCACACCTTGGACAACACTAGAATGGAAGGTATCGCCTAAGGGACTGTGTATTGGTGAAGGGAATAATTCCTTGAGTGGGGTGTGTAGGCATTGTGGGTGCCAAGCTAGATAGATATTGTAGAGGTATCCATGGCTCTGTGCTTGGGCTCACTAGCTTAGCAATTCATTCCCTCCCTTTGCCTTAGCAGCCTGATAAACCCAACTGTGGATTGCCTTGGTTGATTTTGGTGTATTTTGGCTATGTGTGAGTCTGTTGTTCCCTTTTTCCTAGTAAAAATCTTGCCCAGCTCGAGGGTGGCAATTGTGCCGAGAGATTGATGAGCACAACTGGCCTATGGTTGGGTGGAACGTTGCAGTTGCATAGCCAGTTGCTCGGGACTACTTTGTTTTAAGATAAGTACTCTCTTGTGTTAAATTCTGCAATGTATTTAATTAATGACTGTCATGAAAAACTTGAATGTATGTTAGATATGTAGATTCTTTTAATTCCGCTATGTTTAATTACTATATGCATATGTATATGTCTTTTATTATCAATGAGTTTTACTTAATGGATATGGGGCTAAATGCCCAGTTTTAGTGCCATGTTCTCTCCCTGGCTCGGTCCGATGGCAGGGGACTTGACAGGAGGCCACTACAATAGATGTGCCACTGCGAGGAAGATTCTATGAGTAGGACTATGGTGGTCGACGATGCATGGGGATGCTGTAGACTATGCTAAAAGTTGCGATGTATGTCAATGAATAGGGAAGCCATCAAGGAGGGATGAAATGCCACTAATACCTCAGTTGACATTGCAAGCTTTCAACAAATGGGCAGTTGACTTTGTGGGACCCATCAACCCACAAGGGAAAAGAACAGGGCCACGCTACATAATTACAAAAACAGACTACTTAACACGATGGGAAGAAGCAGCGCCAGTGAAGGACTTCTTTGTTGTGACAACAGCCAGTTTCCTATTCGACAATGTGGTCACCAGGTTTGGGTGCCCAAAAGTATTGATGAGTGACCAAGGGTCTCACTTTGTGAATCAGATAATCACAGCAATGATAGTGGAATTTCATAAACAACACAGAAAAATCACCCCCTACCATCCACAAGCAAATGGAATAGTGGAAGCATTTAACAAAATCCTGGAGCATGCGCTCACAAAGGTATGCAACACGAATCGGGATGATTGGGATTTGAAGATCCCTGCAATACTATGGGCATATCGCACAGCTTGCAAATGCCTGACTGGACAGACACTATTCAAACTCATCTACGAGATGGAAGCGGTAATTCTGATGGAGTACATTGTCGCCAATCTGTGGATTGCAGTTCTCACCAGCATGAGCGATGATGGAGCACTGGAGGAACGATTGCCCCAGTTGGTATAGCTCGATGAGGACATGTTTATCATAGGCTTTCATCAGAAAGTGGAAAAGGATTGACAGAAGGCTTGGCATGATCGCCATATTAAACAAAAGAACTTTTAGTGCGGGGATATAGTTCTGCTATATGACAACAAGTTCGCTAAGCATCCAGGTAAGTTACAGATGCATTGGTTAGGTCTTTATGTTATTGATTTCATTATTGACGGAAGTGTAGTGCAGCTGAAGAACTTAGATGGCATGTTGTTGCCTAAGCTGGTAAACGGGAATCAGTTGAAACCCTATCGCCATGAACAGGCGCATAGTGGTTAAAAAATAAAAAATAAAAAAATCAACGATGACAAAGAGTGAGAAGCGTGTGGAAAGCATGTGCGAAGCATGGCCAGCCAGGTCGCTCGCCGATACTTTGCACGTAGGATTCCAATCCGAGAATGATTACTGCGTATCAACATCACCAGAAGACAGTGGCCGAGTACGATGACAGATTCAGTTGGCTATGGATAATATTTTCCAAATGATGAGCAAGTGTTGAGTGTTGATGTATTTGTAACTTCGGAATGTATTTCATATATGTATATTGTACTCCTATAGAGATGGTATTATTTCTCTATACGGAAGTGTCGTCATTTATATTGTAAGTTTCATAACTTATGCTTGATGGGTTATTAGACCACCTTGATGGGGTCGACCCTGTATAAGTCATGTGGGTTAAAGGGTTATTAGACCACCCTATTGGTGGTCGGCCCTGTTAGCATTATGTTAAGTGGTTAAGTTGAGGCTGACCTAGTAAGGTTATTAGGCAAGTCAAGTCAAGTATAAATAGAGTGCGAGAGGCACTCTATTTGATCATTCACTTTCTCACCCATACACTCATTGGAGAGTGGCACACTAGTGGAGGAGGAGAAGCTGCTGCTAGGAGACTATCTCTTATGCTTGGGTTTTGTATCATTGCTCTATCTATCTCTGAGTAAGCTATTGGGGTTTTTAACCTTCTTGGTTTTCCCCAAGGAAACTCTATGTGTCTATTGTCTCATGTGATTGCTTGTTGTGATTGATATGCTTGATATGTTGTACATGTTATTCTCTAAGTAAAGATCCTAGAGTATGTTGAATTAATGCTCAAAAATTAACATGGTATCAGAGCTAACCTAAGAAGAAGACACTGTGCAGTTGCGGAAGCTAGGGCTTCTTGTTTTTGGGTTTCTCTCCACAGATATTGAAAGGCAGTAGGGTCGATTGACTCTCTTCAGCAAGGCGCATCTTTTTGTCCAATCAGAATTCAATTCTGGGCACTTTCATTTTTTGCCCTAAAAATTAGGGTTTCCTCAAAAATAGGAATTTCTGAAATCTGAGACCATGGTTGGAAGCTACTTGGAAAAATCGAAGTTTATAGCTTTGGATTGAAATTTTTGGTTGGGTGAAGCTCTGGGAAAATCAAACCCTAGTTTGGGGTCCTCTCTAGTGAAGCTGGAAATTAGGGCTTATGCAAAAGTTGGAATTTCTGAAATCTGAGACCATGGCTGGAATCTCCTCTGAAAAATCGAAGTTTAGAGACCAAGATTGAACTTTGTGGATGGGTGAATCTCTGGGAAAATGAAACCCTAATTCAGGGTTCTCCCTAGTGAATCCAAAAGTTTGAAAAGAAAATTTGAGGGGTGAAACTTTGCATTTTTCAAATTCTGAGTATACCAGCTTGATCAACTCATCAAGGCGCATCTTTCTATCATTTTAGAAGTTTGAAATTCAAAGTTTGAATTTTTAGGGTTTCTCTGACAAACCCTAATCCAGCTCCAGATCCATATTTCTGCAAATCAAGTGGTAAGACCTAAATATTTTCTATTTCATTTGAAGTACTCTTTAATATGTCTCACCACACCAATCTTGAGGATAAGCTTGAAGGGGCTAATAACTTCCGAGCATGGAAGTATAGGATTGGGTTAATTTTAGAAGAGAGTGAGTTGGACACCTACATAAGTGAAGGGGTTCCTGTCCCAGAGGTAGAAGAGAGTAAGGCCTTACACAAGAGGAACTTGTTCAAGGCTAAGAGGATCATTGTTGATTCTATCAAAGACCATCTCATACCCACATGTGTCATCTCTGAAGACACCTAAGGAGATGTTTGATTCCTTGACCAAGCTATTTGAAGGGAAGAACATAAATAGGAAGATGACCTTGAGGAATCAATTGAAGAATATCAAGTTCCAGAATGAAGAGACTATGCAATCTTATTTCTCAAGGGTCTCCCAGATAAAAGAACAACCTGAAGCCTTGAGAGAAGATATAGAGAATGGAGAAGTGGTAATGACCACTCTTAATGGCCTTCCTAAATCATGGGATTCCTTCATCCAAGGAATTTGTGCTAGAAAGAAACTTATCTCATTTAGTAGGTTGTGGGAAGAATGCTCACAGGAAGAAGCTTGAATTATAGATCGAGAATAAAAAATGGGGAATGAAGTTCAAGCTCTCACAGCCCACACCAAGAAGAGGACACTTTTCCTCAGATTGTCCTAAGAACAAAAGGAACAACAACAACAACTACTACAAGTAATCTGATAGGTATGACTTATAGGTATGTTTTGAAATCTGTTCATGATTAAGTTTATAATATGATTGTCTTCATGTTATTGAGTTTAGTAACAATCTTGTTTAATTTTAGACTTGTCTTATCACCCTAGTAAGAGTATGAATGCATGATAGAAGACATTCATTGATTAGGGTTATGACACTTATGATTATATTATGATTGTACTAATGCACTGTGGTGTTGTATGAGGAGAATATTACCTGCTAACATGAAGGTACAAATCAAGTTCTAGATCAAGACCATGGTGACATGAAGACAAAGACTCATCCATAGTCATGGATCACATAGAGGTATGTATATTTTGGTTCTACAATGGTCAACTTATGAATTATGTAGGTCATTGAAGAGAACAAGAAAACATTGCTAGACATAACTAGCAAATATGATGACCAGGTATGTTTTTCCTATATCAAGTTATAATCCTACTCTATGTTAGGATCTTATACTTTTGTATATGATTATTCATGAAGTTAGAAATTTAAGTAATCAAGGGTTTATGCATATTATGTCTTTTACCTTGATTGATGATATGACTAACCAGAAGAGTTCTATGGTCAAATAAGAATATGCATAAGTAAAAGAAGTACTCCTTGAAACCTTGAATACTAATGCTTATTATTTGTGTTTGAAATGATCATGACTATACATGTTTAAGATTATTTTGTGTTGAGATTATACTAATGAATGTATGAGATCTTGAGGATGGCACAATCATGACACTAGTGCACACTTAAGCATGCATAGTGGTCCAGGATGAATATAAGTTCAAGGACAGGTGATCCAGGAAGCAAAGATCAAGAGGGAGCACGCTCCAATAGTTCCTGCAAGGAAGCAAAGATTGAGAGGGAGTCCACACAACAAAAAAACAAAGATAAGTATATGAATTGTCATTTCTTGTATATCTGATTATTTAAATAATATTGTTCAATGATGTATATACTTATGTTCCTAGACTTAGGTTGTGTATTATGCATATTAGAATAATTGCATTAATGAACATTATGCTACTAATATGCATGTGATGGGTAAGTGGCATATGGCACTGTACAACATTCCATTGATACTTATCTAGAATGAAACCTCTTTGCTGACATGTTGGGAGTTGTGCACACTCTTAACAATGTTCTGATAGAGATTGGAAGGCATCTAGAAAGTTACGGGATATGGATAAATGTTGTATTGAAGCATTGGCTAAAATAATTGCATGACTGTATGACGTATTTCTTTACGTATAAGAATTTGTTCTGAAAACTATGAGATGTTTCTAATCATCCAATTTAACTTGTCTTGTAGGAAAGATCGTATACCATCACCTACAAAAGAAGGACTACAACATTTATTCCAGCAACAAAGCTATCTATTGAAGAATCTAAAGTTCCTAGGATTCGGGATACAGTAATGGAAGAATGCCATGATCGAGGAATACCATTTGATCATGAAGAATGATGTTTGGGATGCGGTCCCAAGACTAGATGGGAAGTCTGTTGTGACTTCCAAGTGGATCTATAAGATCAAGCATGCTGCAGATGGTAGCATAGAAAAATACAAAGTGAGGTTTGTAGCTCGTGGCTTCTCCCAGAAAAAGGGAATAGACTGAAGAGACTTTTTCTCCTGTAGCCAGATACACTTCCATTAGATCAGTACTTGCTCTGGCTGCAGTGATGAAATGGAAGATACACCAGATGGATGTCAAGACAGCTTTCTTGAATGGTGTAGTCGAGGAGGAAGTGTATGTGGAGCAACCACATGATTTTAAGACACATGACATGAAGTCATATGTGTGTAGGTTGAAGAAAGACTTATATGGCTTGAAGCAAACTCCTAGGACTTGGTATGGTAGGATAGACAGCTTTCTATCCAGTTTGGGATTTACTAAGAGTAAAGTAAATTCCAACCTTTACTACAAGGTTGAGGAAGGCAATCTTGTGATACTACTTCTATATGTGGATGACCTGTTTGTTACAGGTGAGGATGGATTGATTACCGATACCAAGAGGAAGCTTGCTGCCGAGTTTGAGATGAAGGACTTGGGGATGATGCACTATTTTATAGGCATGGAGGTGTGGCAGAGTGCAAATGGGATCTTCCTTGGACAAGGAAAGTATGCAGTAGAGATCCTGAAGAGGTTCGGAATGATGGACTACAAGGCCATGGCCGCATTTATGGCATTAAACCTGAAGCTTCTATGTGATGCTTCATCTTAGCCAGTTGACGTCACTATGTATCATCAGATAATTGGGTCCTTGATGTACCTGACGAACACGAGACTAGATATTTGCTTTGCGGTGAACACATTGAGCCAGTTCCTGACGGATCTGAGAGGTGTTCACCTAGTTTCTATAAAGCATATTCTGAGGTACTTGAAGGGTACGGTTGATTATGGGCTCAAGTATGATGCAAATCAAAAGTTTAACCTGCAAGGTTATGTTGATTCAGGTTGGGTAGGCAGTGCTGCAGATAGGAAGAGCACTTATGGGTGCTGCTTCAGTATGGGATCAGGTGTGATCTCTTGGTTTAGTAGGAAGCAGTTCTATGTAGCACTGAGTAAAGCCGAAGCAGAGTATGTTGCAACTTGTTCGGCTAGTTGTGAGGTAGTATGGATGAGGAAGCTACTGTATGAACTATTTGATCTCCTGTTGGATGCTACTGGTATCTTTTGTGACAACCAGAGTTGTGTGAAGTTGTCTGAGAACCCATTGTTCCATGACAAGTCGAAGCACATTGAGATCAAATATCACTATATCAGGGATATGGTGCAGAGAGGAGCAGTGAAGCTCCTGTATGTTGCGACGGATGAGCAGGTTGCAAATGTGCTAATGAAACCACTAGCCAGAGTGAAGTTTGAGTACTTTAGAGAGAGGCTTGGTGTTATTCAAATTGATGATACTTCAAGGAAGAAGTGATGGACACATTTGCAGGAGCCATTCCAAGCATGGTGAGAGGAGGATCCTTCCAATGGCCGTGGATGTAAGCATTGTGTGATGAGCATCAGGACGATGCTCCAGTTACTGCTTTGTATATGCATAAGTTGGATGCTTTGATCAGTTTGATCATGTATTTGTATATGCATCATGTTGGATGCTTGATATGATCAGTTGGATCATGTATTTGTATATGCATCATGTTGGATGCTTGATATGATTAGTTGGATCATGCATTTGTATATGCATCATGTTGGATGCTTGACATGATCAGGTGGATCATGTATTTATGTATGTATCAGGTGGATACATTGTATGATCAAGTGGATCATGTATTTATGTATGTATCAGGTGGATACATTGTATGATCAGGTGGATCATGTATTTGTGTATGTATCAGGTGGATACATTGTATGATCAGGTGGATCATGTATGATGATATGTATCAGGTAGATACTTGGCATGCATCAGGTGGATGCATTGTATGATCAGGATGATCATGGATGATGAGTATCAAAATGATACTCTGTATGATATGCATCAAGATGATGCTATGATGATGATCAGGATGATCATATGTGATGATATGTATCAGGTGGATACATTACATGATCAATTGGATTATGTGTGATGAGTTCCAAAGACACAAATGCACATGGTTGTGATGTAATTGCCGGAGCCATTCTCACAAGGTGGTAGATGTGTTCTCCCATGGTGCAGATGTAAGGGTTGGGGCCATTCCGACATGGTTGAAGTGTGTATTCCCATGCTGGTTGATGTAAGATCTGTGCCATTCGAGCATGGTTGAAGTGTGTCTTCCCATGGCTGTGATATAAGTGTTGTGCCATTCGAGCATGGTTGAAGTGTGTCTTCCCATGGCTGCGATATAAGTGTTGTGCCATTCTAGCATGGTTGAAGTGTGTCTTCCCATGGCTGTGATATAAGTGTTGTGCCATTCGATCATGGTTGAAGTGTGTCTCCCATGGCTGCGATATAAATGCTGTGCCATTCAAGCATGGTTGAAGTGTGTCTTCCCATGGCTATGATATAAGTGTTGTGCCATTCGAGCACGATTGAAGTGTGTCTTCCCATGGCTGCGATATAAGTGCAGTGCCATTCTAGCATGGTTGAAGTGTGTCTTCCCATGGTGTAGATATAAGTGTTGAGCCTTTCATGAATGGTTGAAGTGTGTCTTCCCATGCCGGTGAATGTAAGTGCTGTGTGATGTGCATCTAGTTTGTGCTTCGTGAACGATGTTATGATCAGTATGATCATGAGTATCAAGATGATACTCTATGGCCATGGACAAGTTATGTAGTGGCATGTAAAAGGGTCCTGGAAGATCCGATAGGTTGAGCTATGTGCTCGTAATCAATCCTGGGATGCTCTTTCGAGGTTTTGTGACACACGTAATAAGTCCTAAGGATTCCACAGTATGGCCAGTGATGATGAAGACCTGCAGGAGGTGGGCCTACATCCAGCATGAAAAAGGCCTAGCTCTATAGAACTTCCTATGACGAGTAGATTGGAGATTGATTGAGATAGCAGCAGCAGTGACGATGATGATGATTCAATGAAAATGATCCAGTGACGATGATCGAGAGAAGAAGACTTGTGCTAGCAGATCTATGTCGAGAAATACCTTCCTAGTTAAGAGGGAGTGTTGATGTATTTGTAACTTCGAAATGTATTTCATATATGTATATTGTACTCCTATAGAGATGGTATTATTCCTCTATACGGAAGTGTCGTCATTTATATTGTAAGTGTCATAACTTATACTTGATGGGTTATTAGACCACCTTGATGGGGTCGGCCCTGTATAAGTCATGTGGGTTAAAGGGTTATTAGACCACCCTATTAGGGGTCAGCCCTGTCAGCATTAAGTGGTTAAGTTGAGGCTGACCTAGTAAGGTTATTAGTCAAGTCAAGTCAAGTATAAATAGAGTGTGAGAGGCACTCTATTTGATCATTCACTTTCTCACTCATACACTCATTGGAGAGTGGCGCACTAGTGGAGGAGGAGAAGCTACTGCTAGGATACTATCTCTTATGCTTGGGTTTTGTATCATTGCTCTATCTATCTTTGAGGAAGTTATTGGGGTTTTTCACCTTCTTGGTTTTCCCCAAGGAAACTCTGTGTGTCTATTGTCTCATGTGATTGCTTGTTGTGAATGATATGCTTGATATGTTGTACATGTTATTCTCTCAATAAAGATCCTAGAGTATGTTGAATTAATGCTCAAAAATTAACATTGAGTAACAAGCATAAATACCAATGGAAGGATTGCATTATGCAAGTTGAAGTAGCAAGAATCTGAAGAAGAGCATTAGTAGGTTGTAGAATGCGAGTCTATAAGTTAGATGCAGAACAGTAGGAAGTTTAATAGGAAAGCCCAAAGAAGCTATGGAAAAGGTTACTTAGATAGTTGCAATGGTGCACTTCATTTCGAGTGGAAGCACCCCAGGTGCATTAAGAGCCAGAATGACAACGGTTCACGAACATCCAGTAATGAAGGAAATCAGGACACTCGAAAGTAACAGAGACGAGGTCTCACCCAAGATGTCTAAGTGTGGGGTAGTGGTTAGAAGGGTAGGGGTTTCTCGAACCACTAGAGCAACAGGGACGGAGGTCCGCTCACTCCAGTAGTGGACTGTCAAAAGTTCAAAACAGATGTGCCAGAGCAGCTGGCCTGTTTCACAATTTGGAAACAACAATGAACTTGTCCCCAGGTCGTAGCAAGACTGAAGTTCTAGAGCAAGCACCGACAAGGTAGATGACCAAGGTTGCAAGAGACTAGAGGATGAGTCCGAGGTAGATGACCAAGGCTGTAACCGACTGGACGATGAATCTGAGGTATATGACCAAGGTTGAAAGAGATTGGAGGATGAGTTTGAGAAGTACATGACAGCGAGTTCTAGATGCCAAGAACAGCTTCAGTGGATAACCACAGCGATAGACGAGATCAACATAAGTAGTGTCCAGTTGAGGTGGCTCGAGGGCGAGCCACAAGTTTGTGCTGGGGGCCTGTTGGTATGGGATAATTCCATAGGAAGTATGGAAGCCGATAGGTGCGAAAGGGACAATCCACGAAAGAAGGACCATTCACGAAGTTCGAGAAAGTGCAAGAATAGTTAAATTAATTAGAATTGATCATGTGGACCATTTTTTAACCGCATAAGTAGCATAGAAATATAAGTATATTTGTAATCCTAAGGGCATCGATCAAAGAAGTGATAAGAAGTTGATCCATCTTTTGATATGTTTTGTATCCACGACATGGTGTATTGACTATTTCTGCAAAGTTCATTCCGCAGGTTTTAATGAATGCATGAAGATGTTCGATTATGGTTCCATTTCTGTCTCTGTCTCTGTGTGACAATGAATGTGGATGTTTGCACCATGTTTAATATTCCGTGGGTTGAATGATTACTGTTGATGCGAATAAGTAGGTTAAATATGTTGTTGCGAATGATTATTATCTGTTGAATCTGTGAATGGTCTAATGTGCGAATGATGAGTTAATAGTTTACTGTGGAACGTATAATATATGGTTTCTACAAGGGTAATGTGTGTTGGATGCATGTCCTCAACTCCACTGCGGAAACTTGGTTCCTGCAACCCCCTTGTGCATCTCGAGTGAGACTTCATTCACTCTGTGAGTGTTGCTGGAAGGGTTAACCCCCTTTTGGGCTAGTGCGTAAGGGAGTTTGGATTGGTTTTTATTGGCGACAGTGTACTGTGAACCCCTGTCGATAGACGCTATGTCAACATGCAGCTCTTATAATTTTTTCCATATGATTAAATTTGGAAAGATGGAAAAATGAAGGAGATGTATTTTGTCATTTACCATGAAGCATGGTAAAGGTTTTTATGTAAAAATACATTATGTCTAAAAACCTTATTGAACATTGTAAATGGCTTTGTAACCACTATTGAGTGGAAGGTATCATGTTTGAAACCTTCAAAGGTATTGTAAATTGGGTGCATGATCGGTTGTACCCGACACCATGAAAACTGGCCATAAGTGCAAGTGAAGGTCCAAGTGGAGACAACAAATCTTTTTCGATCATAAGTCAAAATTTTGGAGGTCCAAAAAGTACTTTCAGTGGAGAGATTTGATCCAAGGGAATCGTCTCATTCGAAGAATGAAGAAGGTATTCATTTTCTTCGCAGTTGGTTAGTCATCGAAGAGCTTGCATAGATCTTTCCAACACAACTTGAACAGGGTCAAATGGACTTTGTATGTGGGAGAAATTCCAGGTTGAAGTTACGACCAGAAAGGACATTTTCTTTAAGAAAACTTTCATAAAGTGTTTCATTCGAAATTCAATGAACAAAATATGTAAAAGGGAATTAGATGTTGATGCTCACATTAATTCTCATTTAATTTGTAAAAAGGAAATTAACAAGGTGAGAGAATCCACCTCATGAGTAAATTGCATGAAGGAGGATTAATAAGAACGGTTCAGAACTTGGTTGAACTCGGAGACGTAGTCAGGAGGCCCGACGAACTCCATTATCATTTGATTGTCACAATTCTGGTTTGCGTTTCTTCTTATGAGTTGAATTGTTCATTTCAATTGGATATATATTTTGCCAAATTTTCATGTTATTGATGGGAATTTGAGATTAAATAAGGTATTTGAAGTTGGATAATAAACTCAAGTAGTTTTCTAACCCTCATTTTTAGATCACTCCATCATAGGAGTATCATGCTCCTCCATATTTGAATCACGTCGAAGTTCTTTAGAGCGCTTGAAGGAAGCCTCTTCACGGAATGCTACATCTCTGTTGAATTCAATTTTTCTTTGTCCTGGAACATATATTATGTAGGATTTGGAGGATTCACTATATCCAAAAAATGTTCCTTTCTTTCCGGATGGATCCATCTTTGTCCTTTTCTCTTTTGGTATGTGAATGTAAACATGACAACCGAAAATATTAAGTGTCCAATATCTAGGTTTTCTCTAGTGAAAACCTCTTCAGGAGACTTTTCTCCCAAGATATCATGAGGGATTATGTTTTGAATATAAATAGTAGTGCAGGAGGCTTCTGCCCATAAGGATGTGGCCAGATCCTGATCACACATCATGGCTTTTGTAGCATCACATATTGTTTTGTTCTTTCTTTCAACAACCCCATTTTGATGGGGGTTGTAGGGTATAGTCATCTATCTTTTTATTCTTGAATCTCGACATAAGTCATTGAATTCATGTGACGCAAACCCTCCTCCATTATTAGATCTCAAAGCACGAATGTGTTTTCCAATATGATTCTCAACCAATGCTTTAAACTCTTGAAACTTGTTGAAAGTTTCACTCTTTTCTTTCATAAAATAAACCCATGACTTGCGAGAGAAGTCATCTATGAAAATCACATAATATAAGTAACCACTCAAGGAGTGTGCAGACATATAGGAACACATATATAGAACTGAATCAAGTCAAGGATCCCCTCGAATCTTTTAGTACTACTTGGAAAACTCTTCGAAATGTTCTTTTGTTAGGAACCCATGTCTTTACTTTGTTAGTATGTTGTTGTTGGATGCATATGCTTTGTAAGTCGTCCCGTAGTATTTGTTGATCAATAGTTTGTGTTATTGTTGTTGGCGCATATGCTTTGTAAGTCGCCCGTAGTATTGTTGATCCATAGTTTGTAACGGCCCATGGTTCGACCCATAGTATTGGCGCCTAGAATTAGTATATAAGTGTGTGTTGAGACCTATGAAGGCACCGTGAAGTTATTTGTATTGAGCTTGCTCATAGGAGGTTGCCCCCTCGAAGTGGCCCGTGATCAATATAAAAGTGATTCTGAGTTCTGTCATTTCTGCTATTTCGCATATTTTCATTAAGTAATTGTTGCAGGTGCCTCACATCTGGTATCAGAGCACTTTCTTGGGCTCGCTGGGTGAAATTTCTGCCAATTTTTTTTTTTTTTTTCGCATCTGTTGCAGGTTCGGATTTGGGAATAATCCCTATCCGCTTAACTGTGGGAAGTACTTGGGCATAATCCCTAAAACTCATTGTGAGGAGTACCACAGGAACCCCGAAGTAGCTGGCCCATTGAGAGGACCTGCCGGCGAAAAGGGCAATGACCCCTACCTGATTAACTAGTTCCCACCCGTGAGGTAAACCAAGAGCTGTCGTTTGTGGCAAAACGGTTATCAGTTTTACCTGAGCCGTGGAGTGAGGGGTACTGCCCCAATACGCAAGCCGTCAGACAGCATTGGTGGCCGAGTGAAAACCCTGAACTGTTAGGAAGCCGCACATACCTGGGGTCCATATCTACTTTCAGATGAACTATTGTCGATCACTGCTGCGCCGTTTCAGATCCATTTTGCAAGATCCAACCGTTCGGCGTTGTTCCAGAATCCTTCGAACCGGAGATCCCATTCTGCAAGCAGAGCCATAGCCGCTCCAGTCTGTTAAAAAAAAAAAAAAAAAAAAAAAAAAATCGAGCCGTAGCCGCTCCAGTCTGAAAAAAAAAAAAAGAAAAAAAAAGAAAAAATCATTTTTTTCTCCATATCTCCCTTGTTTTACCTCTGTTTTCCTTGAAAATTTCAGGGAACCCCTGTCATTCCATTCTGCATATTTCATCCCTGAGGACCCTATCCTCAATTCCCCTTCCTACAGCCCGAAATCCCACATTTGTCTATTTTTAGGGTTTGCCATAACTTCCTCAGATTTCACCCAATCACCTTCAATTTTTACCACAGAGTTCCTTTCTGAATTCTGCTTCTTTGTTCCCCTCTGCCAAATTTTCCCATCCTTTCACCCCGCTTCTGAAATCCTCATTTTTGCTTCCCTGTCTATCCAACAGTGTCCAAAAAACGAGTCAAACCCCAATTACCCTTCTTATTTTTTCCCAAATCCAAATTTTCCTTTACTGAAGTAGTTCCTGTTTTTGTTTTCCTACCCAGTCAAAAAAAAAATAAAAAAATCCCTGGTTATGGTTGTCACCCATGCAGGAGCAAAAACCATGGAGGAAGCCCTTGCAGCCATCCAAGCCAAACTCCAGGATCTGGATGAAAAATTTCTTGGTCTCCATCTTGAACATTCAGCTATGAACAACAAACGGCAGTCCGAGTCTTCAGTAGACAATGGGTTCTCTTCTTCCAGCAATTTCCGTGGTCCGAAGCTTGATTTTCCTCGCTTCAATGGTACCGATCCAACTGGATGGATCTATCGTGCAGAACAGTATTTCAGTCTGCATAATACTTTTGATGTCAACAAAGTTCCGTTGGCATCCTTTCATTTGGAACAGGAAGCTCTTCAATGGTACCGTTGGTACATCAAGGCTCATGCAGAGCCCAACTGGCCAGACTTTTGCCAGCTCCTTTTGCAACGATTTGGTCCTAGTGCTTTTGATGACTTCATAGGAGCCCTCACTAAACTTCGCCAAACTGGCACTGTGAGAGAGTATCAAACCGAATTTGAGAATCTAGCCAACCACACCGAACGATTGTCTGATGAATTTTACCGGAGTTGTTTTATCAGTGGTCTAAAGGATGCCATCCGCTCTGAGGTCAAAATGTTCTGTCCCAACACAATGATGGAAGCACTTGGGTTGGCTAAATTGGCAGAAGACAAGATTGCAGCCCAACAACGCTCCAAGTCCACTTTTGTTCCCTTCCGAAATATGGGTTCTCAGCGACCACCTATAACGCAGGCCCCTCGACCGACTCCTATCAAGCGTTTGTCTGAAACAGAGATGCAAGCACGCAAAGAAAAGGGTCTTTGCTATAATTGTGATGAGAAATTCACTCAGGGACATAGATGTGTTCAACAAAAGCTCTATCTCCTGGATGTGGAGTCTCCGCCTGCCTCTGAAATGGGTGATGAAGATCCAGAAACACTGGTTGCTCCGGTCGACATTCAGGAACCGCCTATTGACCCTCCGTCTCAGGATGACCAGCCAGAGATATCTCTCCATGCTTTAGATGGAATCACCACCCCCCAAACAATGCGGGTCAGGGGTTACTTCAAGAAGCTTCCTCTTACAATCCTCATTGATTCTGGTAGCACTCATAATTTCATTGACCCTCGGATCGCCAAACAAGCTGATTGTTTTATCCATCCTTGCTCCAACTTTGAAGTCATGGTTGCCAATGGGGGCACCTTACCTTGCAAAAGGAAGTGTCGAAATGTGCGTATCTCTATGGGAGATTATACCTTGCGCTCTGAGATGTTTGCCTTGCCCTTAGGCGGATGTGATGTGGTTTTGGGCACTCAATGGCTACGCACACTCGGCCCTATCTTATGGGATTTTGCCGAACTTTGGATGCAGTTTTCCCTCAATGGACACAAACACACAATGATAGGATTACAACCAGGTTCTCTCAGCATCATCAGTTCACATCACATGGAAAAACTCCTCAAGAAGAATTCACATGGTGTCATCGCTCAGATCCATTCCATCCAGATGCAACCCTCAGCGGTCTCCACTACTCCTTTGGATCTACAACAAATTCTGGATCGATATACAAGTGTCTTTGCTGAACCAGTGGGATTACCACCTGCCAGGCCAGAAGACCATCGTATTCAGCTCCTTCCTGGCAGCGCTCCTCCCAACATCAGGCCCTATCGCTACCCATTCCACCAAAAAACGGAGATTGAAATGCTTGTTCGGGACTTATTGAAGCAAGGTATTATTCGCCCAAGCACTAGTTCCTTTTCTTCTCCAGTTATTCTCGTCCGCAAACAAGATGGGTCATGGTGCCTCTGCATTGACTTCCGAGCACTTAATCACCTCACCATCAAGGATAAGTTTCCAATTCCTGTTGTTGATGAACTTCTTGACGAGCTTCATGGTGCTCACTTTTTCTCCAAGTTGGATCTTCGTTCTGGGTATCATCAAATTCGGGTTCATGAGGATGATATTCCTAAAACAGCTTTCCGCACACATGATGGCCATTATGAGTTTTTGGTCATGCCCTTTGGCCTCACTAATGCTCCTTCCACATTCCAGGCCTTAATGAATAAAATATTCCGACCCTACTTGCGGAAATTCATTCTGGTATTCTTTGATGATATCCTCATCTATAGTAAAACATGGGATGAACATCTCCAGCATCTGGATCTTGTCATGCAACTTTTCTCTGACCATCATCTCCATGCCAAGCAGTCTAAATGTGTTTTTGGACAAAAGGAAGTTGAGTATCTCGGGCACATTATCTCAGCACAAGGGGTTCGCGTGGATCCTGCCAAAATCGACGCCATGAACAATTGGCCACGTCCTCAAACACTCAAGAGCCTTCGTGGTTTTTTGGGGTTGACTGGCTACTACCGCAAGTTTGTCAAGGATTATGGGAAGATTGCAGCTCCATTAACTGCTCTATTGAAAAAGGATGCTTTTACATGGACACCTGCTGCTCAGTGTGCATTTGACAAACTAAAACAAGCTATGTGTACTACACCTGTGCTAGCTATGCCCGATTTTTCCAAGCCCTTCACTATTGAGAGTGATGCTTGCGGCAATGGACTTGGTGTTGTTCTCCTTCAAGATGAACACCCCATTGCCTTCACCAGCAAAGCGCTTTCAGGTAAGAATTTAGCTGCCTCTACCTATGAGAAGGAAATGATGGCTATTTTGCATGCAGTACAGAAGTGGCATCCATACCTATTAGGGAATCATTTCTGCATCAAGACTAATCACCAGAGTCTGAAATATTTCTTGGACCAGCGTGTCTCCTCCCCGACACAACAGAAATGGGTTAGCAAACTCATGGGTTATGACTATGAGATCACTTACAAGAAGGGTAAAGACAATATTGTGGCAGATGCTCTTTCTCGCACATTTGGTGCCCAAGGTTCTCTTTCAGCTATTTCTATGCCTGTTCCAAATTGGTTGCAATTTGTTCAACAGGGTTATGTCAATGACTCTTCCTTATCTCAGATCATCCAACGCTTGACCAACAACCCTTCTGCTGTACCACATTACTCTTGGGATGGTGCTTCTCTGCGATACAAGGGTCATCTGGTGCTTCCCCAGAGCACAGATCTTCAACAGGTTGTCTTCTATGAACTCCATGCTTCTCCATCGGTCGGGCACTCTGGGTTCCTCAAAACATATGAACGAGCACGGCGTAACTTCTTTTGGCAGGGCATGAAAAGGACAATTCAACAGATGGTGGCCGAATGTAATACCTGCCAGTGCAATAAGGGTGAAACAACACTCGTTCCAGGATTGCTTGAACCCTTGCCCATACCTACACGGATTTGGACAGATATTTCTATGGATTTCATTGAAGGGATCCCTAAATCTGGCGGGAAGACAGTGATTCTCGTTGTGGTTGATCGCCTCTCCAAATATAGTCATTTTTGTGCTCTCAGTCATCCCTATACAGCCTCCTTAGTTGCTCAAATTTTTATGGACCAGATCTTTCGTCTTCATGGCATCCCTTCTACCATTGTCTCGGATCGTGATGTGACTTTCACCAGTCATTTTTGGATAGAACTATTTCGCCACACTGGCACCAAACTGAAGATGAGTTCAGGGTATCACCCACAAACAGATGGTCAGACTGAAATTGTCAATAAATGCTTGGAAACTTATCTTCGTTGCTTCATCTCGGAACAACAACATCAGTGGGCAAAGTGGCTTCCTCTTGCTAAATGGTGGTACGATACCTCTTACCACACTGCCTCTAAAATGACCCCATATGAAGCAGTCTATGGTCAAGCACCTCCAGCTCTTCTTCCATACACCCCCACCAGTTCACCAGTTCAGGAAGTTGACACGGTCCTTCGCAACCGCGATCAGATTCTTCGCATTTTGCGGGACAATCTGCACATGGCAAGAAATCGCATGAAGCAACAAGCGGATCAGCACCGTTCAGAGCGCACTTTTCAAGTCGGCGATATGGTTTTTCTTCGTCTCTAGCCGTACAAACAATCCTCCTTGAAACTCAAAGGACGTCATAAGCTTGCTCCAAAGTTCTATGGGCCATATCGGATTCTTCAGAAGATTGGGTCCGTTGCTTATAAATTGGAACTTCCTCCTTCCTCCCGCATTCATCCAGTCTTTCATGTCTCTTGTCTAAAGAAAGTTCTTGGCACCAACATCAGTGGCCAAACAATTTTACCCGAACTGGATAATGAAGGATCCATCCTTTTGGAGCCAGAGGCCATCCTCAATCGGCGCACGCATCAGCTTCGCTCTCGCTCTATCACAGAGGTCTTAATTCAGTGGCACGGCATGCAACCAGAGGATGCTACATGGGAACCACTCCTTCAGATTCAACAACAATTTCCACATCTAAAGCTTTGAGGACAAAGCTTTTTTTAAGGGGGAGGGGATGTTAGGAACCCATGTCTTTACTTTGTTAGTATGTTGTTGTTGGACGCATATGCTTTGTAAGTCGTCCTGTAGTATTTGTTGATCAATAGTTTGTGTTATTGTTGTTGGCGCATATGCTTTGTAAGTCGCTCGTAGTATTGTTGATCCATAGTTTGTAATGGCCCATGGTTTCGACCCATAGTATTGGCGCTTAGAATTAGTATATAAGTGTGTGTTGAGACGTATGAAGGCACCGTGAAGTTATTTGTATTGAGCTTGCTCATAGGAGGTTGCCCCCTCGAAGTGGCCCGTGATCAATATAAAAGTGATTCTGAGTTCTGTCATTTCTGCTATTTCGCATATTTTCATTAAGTAATTGTTGCAGGTGCCTCACATCTTTCCAAGATAACAACCTCTACAAACACTATCAAAATCAGATTTAAACATGGAAATACCTTTCACCATATTTTGCAATCCGGGTAGCACTTTGAAATGTATATGACCAAGCCTTCTATGCCACAACTCACAAGGAATGACTGTGTCATGGATCATGGCTTGTATGAGATTTTCGGGAATTTTGTAGAGACCTACCTCTCTAACTCCAATTACTGATGTAGAGTTCAAGACTGCATGCTTAGGCCACATGAGCGCTTCGTTGTCCATAAAGATAACTCTGAATCCTTTATCTTCTATAATGGAAATAGACAAAAGGTTCTTCTTCAATCCGGGGACAAACATAATTTCACCCACATGCAGTAAATCTCCTGAATCCAACTGAAAAGAAGTGGATCCAACTCCTTGGATCAAATAGGTGGTATTATCTCCAATATCCACCTTACATGAAAACTTATTTTCCTTTACATCTATGATAGTGCTCTGTTGCTGCTGCAACCTAATCCCAACTTTTTTCTTAAAAATTGCAGGAGCTGAGAGGAAAGAAAGAGAGGATAAGTCTAAGGAAGTTGTGGAAAGTACGGAAGCTCAAGGTGGAATCCCAAATACGCAACACATGGACATAGACCCACCTGAAGTACTAGGTGTCATATTGACTAGAGGGAACCTCCCATTTAGAGAACTTGGGCTTACACCTTTCACTCCGTCAAAGCAACATACCATGGCCAAATTGGTCATGATAATTTTTATTCAAGAAGGAAGACCATTATGAGAAAGACAGAGAAGAGATTGAAAATGGGCGCCCAGTTTGATGTTGTCACTGTCCATGAAAGAAAAATTATGGAGGGTACTCATATAGACCCTAAATTCACAGCCTCTGTAAGTATATTAGTTGTACAAGCAAGTGCCGATAACATTGACAAGCTGTTGAACGATATCTAGTGCAACAAGGAAAAGATGTTTAAGTTAAAGGATAACTTGGTAAAGGTGCATGGAGAAGGTGTAGAGTTGAAAAGGAAGTATGAGGCCATAATCGCAGAAAAGCTTAGATTACTATCTACATATCAGGGTCTAGATGCAGAGAAAGATGCAATGACTGTATAATTAGTGATAACGGAGGGTGAAAGAAGTGACTTTGAATCCCACATCAGTGAATTGGAAATAAGAGAATAATAAGTAAATCAACAGGATGAAGATCTGCAAACTCAGTTTGGAGAGCCAGTTAAAGAAAAGGAATCCTTGTCAGAACAGTTAGAATTGGAAAACAATAGGAAACAAGACATGACTCCTTTCTATGAGCAGGCATGCAAAATTCAGGAGAAAATATGTCACTCACAAGAATTGATCACTGAATAAATATACAAGATGAAAATAATGATAGCAAGGATGAAAGAGATTGATGCAGAAGCAATGAGGATCAGGTGAAGATTAGTGAACATTGCAACTAAGATTAAGAAGTAGATGGCATGGAGAGATGCGAAAGTAGAATTCCCTGATCACCTGCCTCAAAAGGAGACTGCAGTCTCTAATTTGGACATAGCTCTTCTTGAGTTTTGCAGAAAAGATGGTAGAAGGATAAATAATGAAATCCCTAAGACTATCGAGAAGTGTGTAGGTTTCTACCAGAAGATTCAGCAGATTCATACAAAATTTCAGCTCGCTATGCCTCCAACTATGGATGAGCTTGCTCACAGGGATCAACATTTGATGGAGTTGTAGAATACGCTGAAGGATGACCTGGATTACATTAAAAAACTGGACGTGTTGATAGGAGAATATCTCCATCAATACATTGGGAAATCATCCATCAATGCTTATTTCTGGAGGACAACTACAAGGTAGCAACAAAAGGAGTAAAAAGTGTGGAAATAGGGCTGTCACATCATGAAATTACTTTGAAAGTTTTAGAACCCATGCACTATAACATTATTTCTGAAGAGATTGACATGTGGGCCAAGTATATCCTTGATCTGGAAAGGCCAACTGGAAATTAATATTTTGAAATTTATTGTAATATTCTTTGTGAAAACACTAGAGGACAAATTTTGGAAGTCCAAAAGTTAGTTCAGGTGAAACGAACAACCATATGAGGACAAATATTTTGTAATATAAATATAGGGTAAGGAATACTAAGAAGGGGACTTTTTGCTAGTGAATGATATGCTGGAGGAATTTTGTAAAAGAACTACTTCTTTGCTAATGAAAAAGGACTTATTCGCTGGGGAAAAGCTTACACTGATGTTTGCCTAGAACGTGTGATTGCTAGAACATAACTATTTCTTTTTCTACTTCTATCATGCTGTGAGATCTTTCTAATTCTATTGAACTATTTCAATGATGATGAATGTTTCCTTTTTTCATGCAAATGTTTACATGTAATAGAGGTTTAAATCGCTTTATTTAATATCAAAGCTATCTTTGATTATCTCTACTGTAAATGTGAGTGTTTCTTTTAATGGCTATATGCTAAATTTTACTTGAAAATTTCAGCTTATTACTCTCACTTTAATTTTTCTCCTTGCAGGGATAGGATAGTTAGTTTAAGTTAGTAATAAGTGAATTGATAATGTAGGTGTGGTAAGACACTAGGTAAGAACCTGTGCATCACTTGTGAGGCCTCTACCCATCAATTATAACTTAGATTGCATTAAATAGGGAACTTTTGATCTGCATCATAGTTGGAAAGTGATCGATGTCGATAGAACTTCGACAAGTTTCGAGTTGACACGACTTTGACAACTTCGATAGGTTTCGATTTCGACACAGCTTCGACGAGTCTCGACTTTGAAATACTGTGACACATTCCACACCCTCAACATGTTCAACAACCTCACAGTTCACGACATTGACATGTACCGTCGACATGCGACCAACAACTATCGAATTTCGAAAGACTCTCTCTCTATCTTCCAGTCGTCTGTGACGGTTGGACTGTTGAAACCATAGTAACTTCTTCTTTGTAACTAAACGTAATGGGAAGGAACCCAAGTGTCTTAGACTTCTTTATAAGCATGTAAAATATTGTAACATACATATTTTCTTGATCAATCTAGAACAATTTGCATTCCTGCATATTGTCTATACGTATTTGTGTTATCTGTATTGCGTAATCCTGCTTTTGCTCATTATGTTTATTAAGCTTCCGTGATAACAGAGCCGAATCATTTAGTCTATCTGTTGTCCCTCTCGTGCTTCTTGGACACGACCCGAATCAACTTTCATCTCATCCCTTAAATTAAAATTACATAAACGGTGGACCGGGTCGCAACTGGTAAAGTTTTTTAAACAAACATATTCACAATAGCCGGACTGTAAGCTAGACGGATTCCCTATACCAAACGGTGAACAATCTAATTGGGATTATTTACTAGGGAGAATCCCTACTATCAATTCTTAGATTTCTTGGGCATCAACACGCTCCTATATTGAGTCATGTGCTTGGATGCACCACTTTCCACCAGCCATGTCTCAACACTAGTGGTAATGGATACAGAAAGGGTTGAGACAAGAGAGTACTCCTTCCTAATCTCTTGATCATTAGATGAATTATTTCTTGTAGGTTCATCTTATGTAGCAGTAGAAGCATGGAATCTACCCTTGAAATTTCCTCTTTGCTTTGCACAGAATTCTATTGCATAATGACCCTTCTTATTTCATTTGAAACATTTAACTTTAGACTGATCAAAGTTCTTGAAATCATTCTCCTTTTGATGAGATAACTTCTTGTGATATTTCTTACATATTTTCATCTGTGCCGCAAGAGCAAGGTTCTCGAGACAATATACTTGCTCTGGATTTTCCCTTCTTCTTGTAGGAAATAATGCCACGGTCTCTCAAAGTTAGGTTGCACTTATTGACCATTTACTACAGCCAAGAATGTCTCCCATGAAGATGGAAGACCATCGATAGCGGTCTGAATGAGATCATGATCATCGACCATCACACCAATGCTCATGAATTGATCTCTTAATTGAGAGACCTTTGTGAAGAATAAAGCCACAACTTTGTCCTTTTCCATCTTCAAATTTTGAATCTTGTTCTTCAATTCTCTCTTTTGACTGGGTTCCTTCTTCTCATAAATACTTGTTAAAGTGTCAAAGCATTCCTTTGTGGTCTTCAATGGAGTAATCACGAGCATCAAGTTGTATTTCATGGAATCATAAATGATTCTCTTTGCTTTGGCTTGATTCTTCTTGAAGGTAATGCACCCTACATTAGAAGTAGGCTCTTCAATAACACTGGATACATATCCATACAAATCATGCTCTTCTAGAATATTCAAGATCTCGGCCCTCCAAGTATTGAAGTTTGAAGTTCCTTCAATATGGTCTTCAATATGTGCAATTCAATTCAATAGCATCAGGTACATCAAGCCCAATGCTAATAAGGTTCATGCAATGTAATGCACATACAGGTCTACAGAGATGCGAAATGTAATGCACATACAAGTCTGCAGAGATGCGAAAAGAGCTGTAGGTTGAGACGAATTTACTACTTACGCCTTGGTCTTAAACAAGTTACATTTTCATCCCAAGAAGAGCAATTGATTGTACACTTACAATCTATTCTCGGAAATAGGTTTAATCACCTAGGGGCGGTCAATTTTGTCATGTCAGTACAGCCATGGGCGGTTACAATCCCGCATTTGTTTGACTAAGTGTCCCGAGTGGCCCATTGGGATTGGGAATTGGGATAGATGATCCTCTACTGCCTAGGAGCCGCACTATCCCCTCAAGTCCATTCGGAGTTCGACTATCAGATCTGCGTCCTTCACCCTAAGTTTTTTTTAGTTACCAAATTTGCTTGCAAAATTCGTTCAGGATGGAAATAATTTGGCAAATCCAATAATCGGACAAAGGAATTGCAAAATTCCATCCGGATGCAAATAATTAGGTCAAATCCGATAAGGTTTAGGAAAAATTGATGTCAAATTTAGGTAGTTTACAAAATGACCGATATTTTTAGTTGTTTCAAGCTATATGGAAGGATTTCAACAAACTTGTGAAACCGTGCTATATGGAAGGATCTCAACAAACTTGTGAAACCAGAAATCTACAAAATCTTCAAGCAATTTCCTTCATTATAATAATTTGGACTAAACATAACCTGATAAATATTTCAACCAGACTTAGGGTTTAGAGTAATCCTGTGGCAATTAAAAACTTTAGATTCATGGGAGTCTCTTCTTTTAAATGTTGGTAATATTGAATTTCAGAATTCCTTTTTATATGGTGGCACATCCTTCTTTTCAATGGAGATCATTCAGAATCCTTGAAATAACAATTTATTGTAATTATCTTGACTGCTAATGACCCATACTACTTAGTAAAAAACAATGTAAATAAAATTGCAATAATCCTTAATGAATTCTGAACTAAAATATAAAATTACAGTTACACACTAAGATAGGATGTTAACAAAATATTTAAATAGTTTATTTTTCGGATTGACGATGGAGAGCTAAAAATACTTTTGGTAAATCTTCAACCTCCTTACAAAATAGATTTCAATTTCTCCAACTTCTTTAAAAGATTTTATAATCATTGAAAATTATATTATTTACGTCAGTGATAAAGGATTATAGAAATGGTCTTCTCACTGAGATTGAGGCCATTGTTCTTCAAGTACTATGCACACTCAAGATCTACATAGGCTCAAGCTTGATTGACAAACTTAGTTCTTTCACTCCCTGAGCTATGACACCATGTTAATTTTTTGATCTTTAATTCAGAAATTCAATAGTACTTGACATCAAATAACAATTACACACACATAAGCAATCACATTTGACACATGAATTTACCTTGGGGAAACACTCTATGACTTGAGGGAGAAAATCCCATCAAAACCTTCCTTAGTATGTTTATAGATAGAAGAGAATGTCTTATGCATCAAGCACCCCCGGGGAAAGTATAAAGCAAGATAAATATAAATAAGAGAGACTCAAAATAATATCCCACACAAAGAGAATCGCCTTTCCTTCAAGGTATAAGAGAATTCACTTCACATTGAATTCATCAATCATGTATAACATATTTATACATGCATTGGTTTCTATGTTTATCTTCTGACTTCATGATGAACTTTCCCTCCATCTGGATGTATCAATATTGCATAAAGAAGAGTGCCCCTGTTCTCATGCAGTGCACTAACTCACTGAACTTAGTCTTAGGATGAACTCGCCCCTTAAGTTTTAATTGAAATCTTTTTCATTTAGTTAGGTGGCTAACTTAAGTGTCATCATGCAAGTGTCACAACTCAAGTGTTGTCTTTTTGCTTAACATAAGTTTTGTCATGCAATAACACTTAGTTAACTAGATTTCTTTGTTATCACTTAGTTAACTCTCTTTAACCTATCCTTTCTTGTTAACATCACTATAGTGATCAATTCGAGTTCTCCTTTGATTTACTGAAGTTTAACAATTTGAATTATCTCTTAATTAATTCTTTTATATGCAATTTGAATTCTCTCATATATTATCACATCTTATCTTTATCTCTTGTCTTATTTCCATGGTCCACATGTGACAGCTTAATTATCATATCAAATATACTAAGGATGTTTTCCCAATGATGTGATAATATTGTCCTACTATCGTTCCAAGTGGTTATATGCTAAAGTAATTCACTATAGAGGTGGCCAATCTCTAGAAGAGACTTCATATCTTAACGATGGTTAGTAGTACATCACACACCATACATGCCTCAACATGCAAAGCATCGCCTCAACACATGAGGCACCACCTCAACACATGAGGATTTGTATAGGATTTGTATTGACACACAAGACCTTAGCCTTGACTAGAAATATTGTACAACATCATCACTTTGACAGACAAAGCACTTGCGTCAACACATGAAGCTTAACCATTCTTGAGTCCAACTCAAGATTCTTCTCCAAGTTTCCTGAGTCCAACTTAGGCTCTTATAAGGAACTACCTCGACACATGAGGCTCAATCTTGACACAAAATATTGACCTGGAGAATGACTCATGATGTTGTAACTTTAACAAACCCCACCCTTAAATAACTCTCCAAACCATCACCAACTTCATCAACTACCACCCTCCTAACCCTCGCCATCCTAGCCATGTTAGGTTTTGTAAGAATGAGGCCATAGTCAGGGTTCTGCTCAACTAAACCCCCTTCTAAGAATCTGCAAGAACCACCTAAATCTGGCAATCCTTCTCAGAACTTAACCTTGTCCAAAACAAGAGACATTGACTTTTCCTCCCCCAGCATCCCCTCCTTAACAATATATGGGGGATATTTAACCAAAAATCCAGCCTCCAAATCAAAACCATCAACTTGAAAATCTCTATTAGGGCCTGCAATAATGATAGTGGCACCACTATGTGCACTTGAGTCCACGTTACAAGCCCCCAACCCAGAAGAATTCACCATTCCATCAACACCATCGAAAATACCAACTTTGTTAGGTTTGTAACCACATAAATGTTAACCTAAGTTCCTAACAGTTTCTTGTTTGAGGTTACAAACCCCCACCTTTCCACCATAGGACCCAAAAGAAACATTCAATTCTTTGAGCTTCCCTAGAAACTATGCTTCATAATGGACTAACGACTCATAAAAATAAGGAAAACATTTTTTAAGCATACCTTTTAAGGGGTTTTGAACCGAAGGAGTCCGGGAACTAAGTCCAGAATCTAAAATAGAAAGGTCACACATAACCCTTCGAATCGCTCGATCCTGACCATCTTCCCACATATCCACAGGAGAATTTGGAATATGTATGCAAAGACCGAGGCATTTGTTCCTTAGATTATCCGTGTTCCACATTCGTGGCATCGAAAGGTAGTGCACAAATAATCAATCCTCTGGATGAAGTAAATTATCTCCTGAGTCAATGGACATTTTCCCTGGAATCCCAAGAGACTAGTCTATTTCTGCAAGGACCCATGCAATTCTTTTATCTTCATGAAACAATGATTTTTCATCAAAATAGATAAACTTGCCAATTTGATTAGCTAACATAATGAAAATGTCTTTGGACGATAATTTTAAAGGGAAAGCCCTTAGAAGAATCCAAAAATGTTTTGTAATATACTCCTAATTCCACATTATTATTTAGGGAAATGAGATATGATTTTTTTGTTTTCCTTAGACATCAACAAAATAGCCAAATAAGTTAGTGTATCATTTAACTATCATGATAGAATGTTGATAAGGTGCATTTATTTATTCTAATATATGTTACCATTAAATAACTTAAGACTTTTGACTTTTAAATTCATATTTTAACATCAAAGAGTGTCTTAGTAAATACTTGTCTATGGGAGAGATCGTGTAACGTGATGTAACGTTAGTAAAAAATAATAGTGATAGTGAATATTATGGGAGAGATCTTGTAACATGATGTAACATTAGTAACGTTTGTAACATTAAAGTAAAAAGTAGTAAATATTATGTCAGCCAAAAATAATAGTGATAGTGAATATTATGGGAGAGATCTTGTAACGTGATGTAACATTAGTAACGCGACCTAATAATGGACTCTACAGCCTTGCCCTGCTTCCCGATATTAAAGTAAATATTAAATTAAAAAGTAGGCAGTGTCATATATTTACTAAAAGTAGTAAATATTAAAGTACAAAGTAGTAAATATTATGTCGGCCTAATAATGGACTCTCGGCCCACTATTGGGGAGATGTTGGAACATTTGTGATGTAATGTTTGTTACTAACAAAATAATTAAAAAAAATTATGTCCGCTCATAAAATAAAAAATTATGGAAAGTATTTAAAAAAAACCCATGTTGGTTCATAAAATAAAATATTATGAAAAGTAATTAAAAAATAGATGTTCCTTTATAAAATAAAAACTTAAAACTTAAACCCAGATCTATCAATTAAGAGAGATCAAATTTCTTGAGTTTAAATTTTAAAAAAGAAATACACCTCAAGAAATTGGAGCCCTCTCGTGCTTGATAGATACACGTTTAGGATGGATCTATGTTGGTTAACCATAATCCCATTGTTCAATATCCTTACTTACCCAATCAAAATTATTATTTCTTTTATTAAATCCTTAGTCTTCTTTCCATAAACATAGTAAGGCTAAGCCAACACTCCAACTATTCATATAAGAATACTTCCCTCAAAATGATACACACATTTATTACAATAATTTAAATACCTTTCATCAATTAACTAACCAATTCTGGATAGTTATACATATATAATTATGTGACAATGTAGAAGTATACACCACTTTATGCTTACAATATTCCATTATTTCAAACACTTTTAATCTTTAAATACTAATTATACTATCAAGCTTCAATTATTCAAATAATTATATTTTCATCAACTTGTTTATTTCTTCTCAAATCTCATTAATTATAAAATACCAATAGTTCATCATTCATCTATGTGCATTTTAACTTGTAACACATTATAATAAGTGCTATGGTAATTTTCCCAATTAAACGAAGGAAATATATTTTATCCTCATCTTAGAAATATAGAATTGTAACATTACTTAAGTTTATCTTATGAAAACATAAGACTATCCTTTATGAATAGTGCATCATTCCTATGGATATATATTTAACGTACATCTGAATACTTTCTGTAATCCATTAATTATTCATAAAACTAAAAGTAGAAGGATGAAGAAACTTGGGTAAGAACAAATGACCATTTAAACATTAAATCATGTGAATTCAATTTAATCTGTAGTATGCAACCCTATGCACATAGATGCATCGTGATTCAGTAATAATATTAAATCTGTAGTATGCAACCCTATGCAGAGGTTACCCCTCTAACTCCCTTGCATTATTATTAATTCTTAGGGGCGGTTTTGCTATGCAGAGGTTGCCGCTCGATTCTTAGCCAACATTTGCACTAGTGTATTCTAGTCGGAGGAGGGGAATCGGTCTTTGGATGAGGCCGCTCCATACTTATGCTACACAGAAAAATATAGGGCATCTCTCTATTGCTCAAGCTAGGGTCTTGAATGATGTTTTTCAATATATCAAAATGAGAATTGTTATTGATGGAACTTTGGCTTTGAGCTCCTTGTTAGAAACTAAATACACTTACACTTGCATTTAGCTTTACATTTTTCCATTACAAAAATATTGAAGTAACAAAGAGATCTTACATGTTTCCTCCAAAATTATTCTTTCTCCGAATAAAAATTAATATGCCAACGCTTGAGACAGAGAGAGCCCTTTCCCAACACCTAAGGTCTGGTCAAAACCGTCAAAAGGTCATCCTGACACAAAATGGAAACACAACCAGTGGATCTCCAAAATGTGAAGACGGGGACAATAACCAAAGATTGGCTTCCAATATAGTTGCATGCAAGCAAAAATCTTGTTTATGTTAAGATAAGCATAACACTGTTGTCCAACCAGAGCCCGATACGCCATACTGTGAACACGTCTGAGATTGACGTCTCTACCAAGGGACATATGAATACAACCTTTTCTTTCTTTCATAGACTTGAGGCGGTTTTCAATCTCCTCCATAACCACACATAAACATGATGATGCCATAATAGTCTAAAATTTTGGAATATGATATTAAATAATAAATATATTTTGAATAGATGATTTCTTCACACCGAAACTATTAATCGATAACATATATTTTATAAAATATTGAAAAACTTCATATATTTAATGTTTTCACTAATATTTAAAATGAGAAACCAGAGACTTCCTAAAATTGCTTTAAATTCAAGTCAAAATCAACTATGCCTCAAGCGGAATTGGTGTAAAGATACAATGGCTTGATTAGACCATTAAAGCATTGATGAAAATGACACTTTACAGAATATCAATTATGTCAAAATATTATTACCTTTAAGTTTAAAGAGAAATTGTGGTGAGAGAAAAATTTAGCTGTTAAGAAAAAACTAAGATACTATAAGGAGGTCATTAACCCTAATTTGGAAGATCAGAAATATCTCTTTATAGTAACTAGTTCAAAGAAGAAAATTAATATAGCCAAGATTATAATGAATTTCCATGAGCTTCATAGCTAAACAGGGCATTGGTCTATTTCCAAAACTCCCTCGGCTGAAAGAGTTTGCCATCTTTGTAAGTCTATATGAGCGTTGAGGATGAAAATCACTTTCTCTTAAAATGCCCTGCTTACACCCACATTAAAGACATGAGTTTCATAGTATTTGCTACAATAATCATCATCATCATCTTCATATACATGTAGTATTTTCATATGAGAATGGTATTTTTTTACCTACTTGTTATTTATTTTATAATTATTTTTCATTAAACTTAAATATTATGATATTATCATTATTTTATATATTTATTGATGGTATTGAGAAATTTTTGTCTATTTAATCTCAAAAAATATAGAATTTTTTATTGTTGGGTTTTTTTTGACTTTAGGGTTGGTTTTGATCTAATTGTGTTTTGGTAAAATCCAAATTTCTTAGTGTTTAAATTGTATTTTTGAATGCCTAACTAAATTGAGCACCCTCAAATACCCCATGACACCCAAATTATGCAATTTTCATAACTAATATATGTGATTTTAAATTTTTTTAAAGATTTCTATTCAAAATACAAATAAATTTAAACAATATACTAGAAAATAATTAAAAACTTTTTTCCCATAAAGAAAATAATTAAAAACTTAGAATCTTTATAGTACACCTTTTTTATATAATATTTTTTTTTTCTTACCATCTTATTATTATACTTGCCAAGAGTAATTTCTTAAAGTACAACTATTATATTAAAGTATTTCTTAAAAAGGAGGTATGAGCAGCTTGGTTGCTAATTCCACTTGTTTATTATCTTAATATTTTCGATTTTTAATATCATAATTAAAAATAAATGTGAAAAAAAAAGCATAAGAACACACTTTCTACCGGTAGTACCGTTGGTGGGATAGATGGCTATCGGTGTAATTTTGGATCTGGAATGTTCCGTAATCTTTCCCTGTTAATCATCAGCAGCCATGGTGTCATCCACTTTACCGGATGCAAAAACCCGCCCAGAAAAAGAAATTCTGTTGGGCATCTCAGAAGCACATCCTCGTTTTTCTTCGGCTTTCAGAGATTTGAAGCTCTTCCCACCCGCCATCAAATTCATAGTCTGGACCGAGTTCTGCGAGAGATTTTCCTTCTATGGCCTCAGGACAATCCTCGTCTTATTCCTCTCAAAGCATCTCGGTCTCTCCCAAATCCGATCCACAGAGATGTTTCATCTCTTCACAATGGCGTGCTATGCCACTTCAGTTCTGGGAGCCATAATCAGCGACACCTTCTTGGTAAACGATCAAAATTAATGAACTATGAGCGTCATATTGAATTGAATCAATAATATTCATACTTGTCTGTTATGTTTTCGAGTGTGGCAGGGGAAGTACAGAACAATATTATGTCTATCTCTTCTCTACGCAGTGGGGAACTTGGTGATGTCTATGGCTGCGATACCAGATCCCGATCCTGCAACTCAAAAAGCTTCGAGTTATGCGATGTGGAGCACTGCCACAGGTCTTTTATTCATAGCACATGGCACAGGAGGCATTAAACCCTGTGCAGATCAGATAGAATTCTCTATGTCCGAAGGTCACACCAAAGAAAGGCTTCGGGTCACATTTTTCTCTGCGTTTTACTTTGCAATTGGACTGGGGGCCTTCCTCTCAATGCTCCTTTTGCCATTGTTGAGGGCCAATGTCTCGTATGCAGCCGCCTTTGGAATGCCTTCCCTTCTCATGGGTTTTTCTGTAATTATATTCAGGGCTGGCCGGGGATCCTTTGTTGACAGGAGGGCTATTGGAAGTGTTTTTTCTACTGTGGTTAAAGTCATAGTTAATGCTGTCAGGTTGAGGAAGAACGAATCTGGTTCTGTAAATTGTGAACGAGTTAATAATAGTGGAGAATCGAGCAGTGCTGCTCATTGGCTTGATGCTGCTCAGCTAAGTTGCGGTATAGAAGAAGTTGAGGATGTAAAGGCTCTGATCAGATTATGTGTTTTCCTCCTTCCTGCTCCTCTATTTTGGTGCCTGTATAATCAAAAGGCCTCTACTTGGGTATTTCAGGCGAGCCAAATGAATGGGCATGTTTCCTGGCTGGGAAATATTGCGATAAGGCCCGATCAGATGCAGGTGATTATTCATCTATTCACAAGGCACTATACTGTTATGCATATTAACAAAAAATAGTAGATTTTACTCGCTGTTGCTTTTTTCTTTTCAAAGGGTATTATTAAAACGACCCTGTAATGACCAGGTTAATGGTTCTGGACTTCAAACTAAACTCGGATTAAAAATACTTGAATTTTATGGTGGTTTTGAGGAAGTGAAGCATTTAAAATTGGTTTTCATATAACAGTTATTGAAATAATCAATGAAATTGTTATAAATTTGTATACCAGCATTTCTTTCAACACCAAGGTTGAAATTGAATTGGGTAGAAACAGGGGCTGATCTGAATTCTAGATATTTGTCCTCATGCACACCTATTAGAAATCCACTAGTGAACTAAGAACAGAGCCAAAGCGATCATAACTTTATTAGCAAAATCAATATTAGTAGCAGACGGATGATGCTTACATGCAGCTCGGGATTTGCAGTCTAAAGCCAGGTTCTTGATTGGTAAAACTTTAGAGTTTAAATTCACATTGTGTATAGCCAGTATAAATCCATATTTATGTTAATCTTAGATCAAATTATTTGAGTTGTTAATTTTTTTTAGTTTAAGATAGATCAAATTATTTGAGTTGTTAATTTTTTTTAGTTTAAGATAGATCAAATTATTTCAGTTGTTAATTTTTTTAAGTTTAAGATAGATTTAAATTGTTATAATCTCACTTAACTTAGTTAAATTTGACATCAATATCTTTTTAAGTATATGTAAAAAATCTCTATAAATATATATTTATTTTTAAAGTCAACAAAGGATGAAGTCAGGGTTATCCAAGTAAGTAAGCGACAACATCTCTACCATCTTGTGGGCTAGATGTAAACCATAAACCAACTTACTTACTGTTTGGTGTTTTTATACCATGGAATGATAGATCTTAAAGACAAGAGAAACGCTTAATCACAAATAAAACCTATTTTCATTTTTGTCTGAACATTATCTGATCAATCCTAGCAACAAGAAGAACACATATAAGCCCTTCATCTGACTAAGGAATGTATGGATCCTGCCATTTTATGGTGTCTATAAAACAACACTATCCCTCTGGCATGTTTCTAAAAGGAAAACCTTCCTTTACTGAGCCTTATGAGACCGTGCACTGTTAGGATCTATGGCTAATTTGATGTCAAAATGTATAGCAGGGTAACTTGATATGGATGCTGTGTTGACAGGTTCTTCATCCACTCTTGGTCCTCATTTTCATTCCACTTTTTGACCAAGTGATTTATCCTTTATTAGAGAAGTATGGAGTTTCCATGAAAGAGATAAGAAGGATGATTTTCGGGATGCTTCTGTGTTCTCTTGCATTTTTTACATCGGGACTGCTTCAGTTAGTAATTGATAAGAAAACCACTTCAGGATCCATTACATCTGGTATTAACACTGATTCAGATTCTGTGCCTGATAATATGGCTCATATGGGATTATTCATCTTAGCATACCCAAAAGAAACAGCAAAGCAAATATCAATTCTTTGGTAAGCACCCCAGTATGTACTACTGGCAGCAGCAGAAGTAGCATTTAGTGTAAGTGGATCGAAATTTACTTATTCTCAGGCACCTGTTTCCATGAAGTCAGTTGCTCAAGCAATATGGCTTTTGACCTCTGCTGCAGGTTGTTCTCGTTTCCTATTTTCACAAAATAAGTAAATATCAAAAGTTTCAAGGCACACCGTTGGTTTTATACAAAAATATTGAGTCCAATTTTGATTAAATGTTTGTGGACAGGTGATTTGATCACCATCTTAATTGTGGGTATCATTGGGAACAAGCTATCAACAGCAAAGAAGTCATCTTTATTTGCAGTGGGAGGCATTATTGCAATGGTGTTCATGATGTGGCTAAGTGCCAGTTTCAAAGACACAGGCAATCCCAACTGTACAGAAGTCAAGGTGACGGGTACTTCAGAAGTTGAGTCCACAGTCACGTGAAATGGATTAACTATATTGAACTGTTATGCATCTGTCATTTGGAACTCTATGCAAAGTCAAAGCATTTTTTCTGTAAATTGATTTGCTAAACATTTTTCATAACTTTAAATTTCAAATAGAGCTGCTTTAGAATTTCTATTATTGTTCCAAAGACGATGATTTACCTGACCCGTAAACATTTTTTGAAAAGTGAAGACTGTCATACTCAGTTGAACTATACGCATTTCTTATTTGCGTAGGATAACATACAACCTTTTTGGGATAAAAATATGTCGAAATTTTTTCAGGAAATTGTTATTTTCTTATTTTTTAATTTCAACCATTAGAATTACAATTTTTAAATTAATTGTGTAATTTTAAAACTACCAGATTATCAAAATTACTATAACTGTTATAACTGTCATACTCACTTGAACTATGGGCATTTCTTATTTGTTCAATATACTAAAACTGTCATACTCATTTGAACTATACGCATTTCTTATTTGTTGTATACTGTTTGTTGTTGGTGAATAATCTGCATGCGTTTTCATCTTCAACTTTGAATGATTCCATTTTATTTTTCGTACGTCTCTCGTATATGATACATTTTTTTAAAATTCGTTTGTATTTCTTTTTCAATAAAGACACGGCATCAATAATTGTGTTTTTTTTTTTAATTCGTTTGTCTTTCTTTTTCAATAAAGACATAGAATCAATAATTGTGCTTGATAGATATAAATCTATGTTTTACTATTTTTGGGTTAAATAGTCACTACTCTAGATAGATATAAATCTAGGTTTTACTATTTTTGGGTTAAATAGTCACTACTCTAGATAGATATAAATCTAGGTTGTACTATCGATTTTTTGGTGGTTAAATAGTCAGGACTTTTATTTCCTTTTCAATAAATAAAAAGCTAGGTTGTACTATTTATTTTTTGGTGGTTAAATAGTGAGTACTTTTATTTCCTTTTCAATAAATAAAATAAAAAATAAAGAAGTTTATCATTATCAATTTTTTGTTTTTATAAAATTTAAAATGAGTAATTTTTTTATATAGAGATTGATTGATATATGTCAATTGAATATAGATTGAATGGTTGGGAAAAATGTTGTTATATACCACAGGGGCTTCACTAGAAGGCAATATAATATCACGTTCATTCATATTGCGGTATTAATAATTCATGAAAACCTAAAAATTATATTGCTTATATATTAAGGGGCAAAGGTTTTTTTTATTTAATGTAACAATACAAAAATACTTTGGGGTCTTTTTTATATGGGCGAGCTAACAAATATCCTCCAAATGGAGATGGCGGGATCACGGCCAGATGAGAAATCAGGTTGAGGCAAGGCTCGGGCTTACCAGTACGCAGGGGAATCGCGTCTTGAGGCATGCTTGAGGCCAGGGGTTTCGTGGTGAAGTGGGTTCCCAGTCGATCATAGTCGAGAGACAGTGGTCATTGACAACCAATTGTTACCAATAGCACTCAGCCAGTTGTTACCAATAGCCTTGGGACGCTCTAAGCCTCCAGGGCCTGTTATAGGCCCTCGATAGGCCTTGGGGGATTGAATACCCAACCACTCGTGCCTATTATAGGCCTTGGGAGGTTTAGTCAGCCTCCTAGATCTTGGTACAGGCCCTGGGGCCTTGGATACCTAGCCCACAACAGGCTGAGTCGGCGATTGGGGAACTGCAACATGCAATCTAAATGTTCTACTATGTGCATTGGCTCTAGTGACATACAAGAAGTGATCTCCTATCTCTTCATTAGACCATTAGACGTTGCAAATCATAATGATATGTGGTTGAGTAATTGCATTGTGGGTGAAGTAATGTGCATCCACGATATACATCGAAAGAAACAAGGTGCATTGTAGAATGCATGTGGGGTCATAAGAGGGGTATCATATCAATATACTAGGTAGAAATGTAAAGGGGTATAAAAAATGTTAATGAAAAAATTGATAGATACAATATCTAGTGAAAATAGGGGTTTTTTTAAATTAGGAAGCCATATTGGGAGGGGATTAAAAAAAACGATTTTGGAAGGTATTTTCCAATATTTAGTGAAATTAGGAATATTGTTTCATATGCCACGAACGAACGTGCTATGATAGTTGTTTATTGAGTGAAGCCCCCGTGTATATACTTATTTTTTATTGATTTATATAATATTTATGTTTTTATAAAATTTTAAATGAGTAATTTTTTTTATATATTGATTGATTGATATATTTCAATTGAATATAGATTGAATAGTTAGGGAAAATGTTGTTATAATCTCATTTTTTATTAATTTATATAATATTTTTAATTATTTTAATTTAAAAACAATGTATCAATTACTACTTACATGTGTAGTAAAAATAAATAACATTTTGAAGCATACAAATTTTTAAAATTGTATTATTTTAATGTTTTGGTGTAGGATATATTCTTTATTTCCATAAAAATTATATATATTAAAGATTGTTATAATATAATGATGTATATTGTTATGAAAAATATGTATAAATTTGAGAAGAATGTTCATTTTGCCCGTCATAAATAATAAGTGTTTTAGAAATCTAGGTGACGAAAGGAATATCAAAGTGATTCTAAAA